>CM038677.1:175174789-175478015 GCA_021605205.1 Aegilops longissima
GCCAACATGAACACAAACGAAATCGTCGAATTTCGTATAGAAAGAAAAGGAACCACTTCTATTCTCTTTTCTTAAGTATAAGAGGGATAAGTACTTATTCCTGGCCGGCGGTATCATTGCTGCTCCCCGCCTAATGCGGATCATTGTGCAATGCTTATGTGAAATCTCAATCCAAAACTTCTGCGTTTCGTTGGAAAAACCAACGCCGATCTAAAACTAAGTCTTCCTTTCAAAAGTGAGCGAGCAGAGCTGAAAAAGATGGAGTTACCTGGAGATGAACAAATTCGATTTAATAACACAAACAGTACAAAGCGTCTCTCACGTCCATTCTTTTATTTTTAATTTTTCCCAACCTGCGTTGGATCCGCAGCTTGTGAACCGGCTTTTGGAAGGGGTGGAGGCACCTACCTCGAAAGACATGGACCTCCTTTTAAAAATGTATGGAATTGCGCCCGGAAATACACAGGCTTTGCTTTTAGAAATCACAAAAATGGTAGAATCATACATGCAGCAGGCAAAATTGGTTTTGCCACCTGCATACGATGTTACCTGGTTTTGTAACCAGTTTGTGGGCGTGGATTCTTTCTCGGCTCTAAAGGATACTTTCGTAGATTTACATTTCAAGGCGCAAAGCTACACTTGGAACACGGGCTTTGTTAATTTTATCACGAAATATGGAGGGTCAAGACTCCCCGGTAGCGCCGTAAGTGCTCAATCAGCTTTTTTTGGAAAACCCATTGGATCAATTTGCCATTTACCCAATAATTGATCTTCATGTGGGCAACTTTTATTTTACATTTACAAATGCAGTCTTGTATATGCTGCTCACTGTCGTTTTGGTCGTTTTTCTGTTTTTTGTTGTTACGAAAAAGGGAGGTGGAAAGTCAGTGCCAAATGCATGGCAATCCTTGGTCGAGCTTATTTATGATTTCGTGCTGAACCTGGTAAACGAACAAATAGGTGGTCTTTCTGAAATGTGAAACAAAAGTTTTCCTCGCATCTCGGTCACTTTTACTTTTTCGTTATTTCAGAATCCCTGTGGTATGATACCCTTTAGCTTCACAAAGACAAGTCATTTTCTTATTACTTTGGCTCTTTCATTTTCCATTTTATAGGCATTACGATCGTTGGATTTCAAAGACATGGGCTTCATTTTTTAGCTTCTTATTACCTGCGGAGTCCCACCGCCGTTAGCACCTTTCTTAGTACTCCTTGAGCTAATCTCTTATTGTTTTCGCATTGCTTAGGAATACGCTTATTTGCTAATATGATGGCCGGTCATAGTTTAGTAAAGATTTTAAGTGGGTTTGCTTGGACTATGCTATTTCTGAATAATATTTTCTATTTCATAGGAGATCTTGGTCCCTTATTTATAGTTCTAGCATTAACCGTCTGGAATTAGGTGTAGCTATATCACAAGCTCATGTTTCTACGATCTCAATTTGTATTTACTTGAATGATGCTACAAATCTCCATCAAAATGAGTCATTTCATAATTGAATAAAACGAGGAGCCAAGATTCTAGGGGGCTACAGCTGCGCTTTTGCAGCACCGAACATGGTTCCGGTACTCAAGATATTGCGCTTGTGTTTGGAGAGGTGTAGATTGTAGATTCCAGCCGAGAAGACCAGGAAAGATAAGGATAAAGAATGTCATATATCTCAGGAGCTAGATCACTTCCCGATGAACAAGTCAGAATTGCCTCAACAAAATGGATGGAATTGGACCGAAAAAGCCATTCAGCTTCGTTATCGATTAGGTATCGGTGGGAACATCAAGATGAATGAGTTAACTAAGTATCGATCGACCAAATTGAACAAATGATAGCTCAAGATCATGTTGTTCATTGGGAATTGAAGAGGGAGAACGAGCAGACATCGAACGATTAATTTCTATTTCTCGTTATCGTGGAATTCGCCATCAAGATGGATCGCCCTTACGCGTCAACGAACTCATACTAATGCAAGGACTGCTCGCAAGCAAATTCGAAATGAAAGAAGGCTACGAAAGAACAAGCAACGGATTTCGCGCCATCCCTTGCTAAAGCGCATACGCTTTCTTGCTCCTTGGTACTTGTCCGATCAATCACACTGTTCATTAGTTCACTTGATTTTTCGCTTGATGTCTTGAACCGCTTACTAATCACGTATACGTATAATAGGCCCCTTCGCCACTCCACGCCTGGCCCGTCTTGGTCTCGCTCACTTCGCCGCCTATCGTATCGGCTTTCCGTTGTCCGTCTGCGACGCTTCGCCTCTGACGGCTTCACTATCGCTCATGACTGGTAGTAGTTGATGTAGTAGTCGGCCTTTGTTAAGCTTCGCGCGCGACTAGTCGCTTCGAATGCCTCTTTCTTGTATTAATTAATGTGTATGGTCTAGTCTTTCCAATGCCTCCTTCCTTGCCGCCAACGCACGCTAGATGGAGAGTAAGCAAGCTACCTTGCTTGCATTGCATTCGTTAAACGGTAGCTTCCGCGCCCTTCCTGCCTGCTTCAATTGATGTGAATGATCGTGTCTTCACATCAATTTCAGTCTGATTAGATATGTCATTGAAACAAATCTGTTTTGTCTCTGTTTTCTTTTGGATGATGAGGATGAGCCAGCCGATCCTAACATAATTTTGGAGGAGCCGGACGACGAAGCCTCAAAATCAGATAAAGATGTCTCCGACGCGACCGGACTTCCACTAGATTTTTATAGGGTCGGAGGAAAAGATATGTTGTTTTCTATCGGTCCCAAGCGGATACTCCCCAGCTTCCACGGTCCGCTTACGAGGAAGAGATGCGGAGGACCCAGGGCCGAGCAAGTTGGGTTGGGGTATAGAGCCGTAAGCGCGGTGGGGTGACAGAGGATGTGCTCAGACGGTTCATAGTTGGGTATGATATTCTCGTGGATTGTTGGGAACGCCCTCTATATTCAAATATGCCTTTCTAGGAGCATTACGATCTGCAGCTCAAATGGTCCCTTATGAAGTCTCTATTGGTCTTATTCTTATTATGCGCCTTGTGAGCACGCTTGATCCGCAAGGCAATCGCCGGATCTTCCCTAACCCAACCCGGGAACGGACCGGAGGGAACCGCAGCATGAGGAATGTCCGCGTCTCGTCGCAAGGCTCATTTTGAGTTTTGGGTCATAGGGCGGCAAAGGCAGTCCGGGGCACAAGGGTCCCGGTACTACCCAGTGCGAAGAACCCCGAGGCGATCGCAATGAGCAAAATGTAACTCACCGCCTAAACGACGAGCAAACACTGAACGTGAGAGCAAGGGATCACCCAACTAATGGACGAGCTCCAAGGAGGGAGGAGAGAGGAGGCAAGAACCATGCTTTCAGAGAAGTGGCGGTCCGAATCCACTCGACAAAAGAAAATAATGACTAAGCCGCGCTGTAAGGGGGCATTCTCCACACGGACGGGCCAAGGCCTTCATGTATGGGTGATGATCGCCATAGGAGTACTCCGGATATACACCAGGGCAACTAATGTCGAGCATACGATGATGCCGCCTGCTTTCATTTCGTGAAAGTCCCCGCAGAGGAAAGGGCTGTAGGTGATGGCGCGTTCTGCTTCTTAGGGCGATGAAATCGTTCCTATGGGATCGTGCGTGGCAGCTGGTATAGATGATGATGAAAGGCGGGCAGCTGGTATAGATGATGATGAAATCGTTCCTATGGGATCGTGCGTGGCAGCTGGTATATATATATGGAAAATCCATCCTACCACCCGGTGGTAGTTACCCCACATATCTAATATACTACCATGTGGTACTATATATATTATTTTATTATTTTAAATATGTTCATATACTATATCTAAGATATTTCAAAGCAAGTTACATGAAAAAATTACATATAAGCCCATAATTTTTGTTATATTTGTGAAATACGTACATATTTGTACGTAAAAAAGTGCATACTCAAAACATGGTACATACTATCTAAGAATTAGTATATATACTACCTAATCATTGTTATATACTACATACTACACGCATATACTCTCGGTTTTGGTAGATACTACATACAACATACAAAACGCAAGTGGTAGTAACTACCACTGCTTGTAAAAACATCTGTCATATATATATATATATATATATATATATATATATATATATATATATATATATATATATATATATATATATATATATATATATATATATATATATAAGTGTTAAAACGAAAAAATGAAAGGAAACTAAGGCAAGGAGACACTCGGTCTCGCACTAAAGCGAGACAAAGCCACTACCCTCAAACCGGACAGAACGCCCCGCAACAACAGTTTCTCCAATAAGTACCACGTCAATGGGCTGTGATCTCGTGTTGCTCATGGGGATGGGATATTCCATTTTCGGTTCGATCTTGATTTTTTTTATTTATGTTCCTAATGTCAGACTCAGCTCAACTGACAGGGGGGAACGCAAGTTCAGGACAATAAGTCGGATGAAAACGTCCTCATCTCTTTCTTCACTGGCCAAAATCCATCTCAAATCCAAATTATACAAGTTTAAAAGTAAAAAGCAGTAAGCATGCACAAATGTCTTAACGATTTTTGGTCCCATGTTTTGCATTCCACTGCAAGGTCAGGCCCGGTTCCTTAACTAGACCAACTTGCTTCCGTACAGCTTTGCTTCGCTCTGCCTAAACTTAGCTAAACTAACCACCCACATGCCCCATCTACACAAACAAGTCATTGCTTAGTAAATCCCCAAACAGTATAATGTGCCCAGCTTAGCATGCAAGCTTTCTCTCTTCGGGGCCGCGTACCAGTCTGAAATCTGAATAATGCAATGCAGGGCTGGCCTAGCTTCTGGAGGGTGCCTGTACCACATGACTGGCATGTGCTCCCCCGAGCTGCCAAGTATTATGCTGGTTGTGGTAGGTACTCTAGCCAGTCAATACGAACAGTGCGCACAAATAATGGGGATTGGTTAGTTAGTTAGTCGGTTAACGAGAGCTACTAGTTTGCATAATATATTTCGACGTCAATCTAGTGAGATCTACTCATCCATACTCTAACCGCGCTTTCAACGGTTTCGTCGGTCCAGAGGCCGCATACGTGGCTTGATTTTTTTTTTAACGGAGGCAAAAGATTTGCCTCTTCTATTAAATAAGGGAGGAGTAGAGTTAAAAGTTTTACAAGAGCACTACATATACGACATGACAATTACTCACGGAAAAAAATGATCCCTAGTCTTCTAGCACCGGCAGTGATCCAGAGCTTTGCCTCCTCGACGATGTTGCTAAGTAGAATAGATGGTGGCGCGCTCTTGTGGCGGAACACTCTTGCATTACGCTCGTTCCAAATGGTCCAGGAGACGAGCATAGTGAGGGAGGTCATAGCACTCCGGTTGGGGATGTGATTGCCAGTTCTCTTGTCCCACCACTCGTGGACGGAATCATCAAGGTGCCAAAGGGTGGTGTCCATGTGAGCAAGGCCAAGTTTTTCAATGATAATCCTCCATAGACGGAGCGCAGAAGCGGCACTTGAAGAAGAGATGTGCACCGATTCTTGCTCTCTTGAGCATAGAGGCAAAGCCCACAATTTGTCCAACCCGTCTCTCCAAGCGATCGGCGGTCCAGATCCGATCTCGATAGCCAACCAAGCAAAGAACTTGACCTTGGGGGGGGGCAAGCCTTCCAAACCATGCGATCCATAGGGAAAGAGTTAGCCCTGTGAACTGGCCTTTGTATGCAGTCGCCGCCGTGTAAATCCCGTCATTCGAGTGCTTCCAACAAATATCATCCTCAAGCTGCTCATCGAGATGAACCTCGTTGACAAGCATCCAAAGAGTGAAAAATTCTCTAGTGTGTACGCCGGAGATAACAGTGTTGTATTTGATTTTGAAGATCAAGGCATTGCCCTTTATAGCCTCTCACACCTTCCAATTCTTTCTTCTTGAGGCCTCAAAGATTAGCGGTGCAATATCTTTGGGCTTGCACCCGAGAAGCCAAGGTGAGTCCCAAAAAGGCGTTTTGGCTCCGTTCCCCACAGTGATGGTAGTGGAGGAGAAATTGAGATCATCATCCGTGCAAGGATTGCCAAATCCCACCCATAATCTGTGAGGTTCCTTCCACTCATACCAAGGCCATCTTAGCCTTAGAGCACGTGCAAATTTGCAAGTATTAAGCACCCCAAAGCCACCATACTCTTTTGGCCTACAAATTGTATCCCAATTAACCTTGCATTTGGCACCCGTCGTCTTGTCTGCACCGGACCAGAGAAAAGCTCTTTCAATCTTGTTGAGGTTATGAATAGTGCTTGGAGGAACGATGAGGGGTGTGATGGAGTACACCGCTTGAGAGCATAATACAGACTTGACCAGGGCCGTGCGGCCAATGGTTGTGATGTCCTGGCCCTCCCAAGTAACTAGTTTGCCGGCCGCCTTATCCTCAAGATATTGGAAATCCACCTTCTTAAGTTGCCACACCGAGAGAGGTAGGCCTAAGTATCTCACTGGGAAGAACGTGCGGGTTGCCGGAATGCTCCCGAGAATGAGACCAAGGTTGAGGTGGTTGCATCTGATTGGCACAACCGAGCTCTTCAGAAAGTTGGTATGTAGGCCCGTAACCTCGCCAAACCCACGCAAGATAGACGCAAGGTTATCAATGTCTTGCTTGATAGGGGCGACAAAGACCGCGGCGTCGTCCGCATAGAGAGATGTTCGCACCGTGGCTCCCCGGCCTCAAACCTTATGAAGAAGGCCTTTCCGCGTTGCCAAATCAAGGATCTTATGCAGGGGGTCGATCGCAATGACAAAGAGAAGGGGGGACACGGGGTCTCCCTGCCGAAACCCACGGCCGTGCATGATCGGTGGACCAGGCAACCCATTAAGAAGGATGCGTGATGAAGATGTTGAGAGGAGAGCAGCAATCCAGTCACGGAATTTGGGTGGGAACCCCATACGCTGCAGAAGGTCCAGCATGTAACTCCACTTGACCGAATCAAACGCCTTCTTGATGTCCAACTTGAAAAGCAACGCAGGAGTTTTGCACTTTTGTAGTCTCCTTGCGAAGTTTCGGACATACATGAAATTGTCGTGAATGCTACGCCTCTTGATGAATGCACTTTGAGCGTTGGACACTACGCCATCCATAAGGGGGGCAAGACGGAGCGATAGGACCTTGGCGATGATTTTGGCGATGGCGTGGATGAGGCTAATGGGCCTGTAATCAGGGATGCCCTCCGCCCCCTCCTTCTTGGGTAGGAGCACGACATTGGCAGAGTTGAGCCAGTGTAGGTCGGGATGTGGAGAGGAGTCAAACGCTCGATGGCCCTCATGACCGCGTGCTTGATAATGCCCCAACACTTCTTGAAAAAGATGCCCGTGAAGCCATCCGGCCCGGGCGCCTTATCACCGGGCATCTCCTTGATGGCTTCCCACACCTCGCCCTCGGTGATAGAAGCATCAAGGTCCTGCAACGCATGTTTCTCAATACCAAGCTCCACCCAATTAAAGTCCTTGTTGCTCGTGCATCCCGTGCCCATCACCTCAAGGAAGTGGTCGTGTATGATCTTCTCCTTTTCCTCATGTTCGGTTACCCACCCATGGTCATGCTTGAGCCGATGGATGTGGTTTTTTCTTCGACGGGCATTGATGCGTCGGTGGAAGAATTTGGTATTAGCATCGCCATCCCTCAAATTAGCAATCCTAGCACACTGACTCTTCCTAGCTCTCTCTAGCACCGCTGCATCGATGACCCTGCGCTTAAGCTTAGAACGGAGGTCGCGTTCCTCAAGATAACTGTCTCCCCTCCTCCTGCGATGTCTAGTGAAGGATCACAAGATGTGCAGCATGAAGTTGGATCCTTGCCTTGGAGAACAAATTCTTGCTCCACTCGGTAAGGCGAAGCGCGGTTTTCTTTAGCTTGAGATGCAAAATCTTGCATGGCTCAGTGTGCCACACCCGCCCGGCCCATGCATTTTTGACCACCTCCTCAAATCCGGGCAAAGATACCTAGAAATTCTCGAACTTGAAAGCCCGTGGCCGCCTAGGCCCCCTGTCGTCGGCAAGCAGAAGAGGACAATGGTCGGAGAGGGAGGACGATAAAGCATGCAACACATGTGTGTTGAAGGACATGTCCCAATCCGTGTTGCAAAAGAAAGAGTCGAGCTTGCAAAGAGTTGGGTTTTCTCTCTCATTGCTCCACGTGAACCGTCTGTTCTGAAGGTGAATTTCCATAAGCTCACAATCCTGGAGAGCGGCACGGAACCGGTTGATCCGACCCCGGTTAATGTTTCTCTTATTCTTGTCCCTCGCCCTATATATCTGGTTAAATTCCCCAAGAGCGAGCCAGGCCACACCCGGGTAGGGCTTGCTTTGAGCGAAGCTCGTCAAAAAGCATCCTTGGATGCATGCTCGATGGCCCATATACGCCAGGATCCCGAAGCGCACGTCATTTTCACGAATACGAACCAAGGCCGAGAGGCAAAATACCGAGGTTGTTATGTCGGTGACCTCCAAGACAGCATCATCCCATAGGAGGAGCATCCCACCCTAGTTCCCATTGCCGGTCGCTGCGCCGAAATTTCGCAACCTGTTACCCCAAGGAAAGTAGCAGAAACCTGCCGACGTTGCCCAACTTAGTCTCCTGAGACAAACAAGCTGGTACGAGGACGACGCAATCGTCAGACCGACCGTAGCCCTCCTGTTCGGGCGTTAAGCCCCGGACGTTCCAGCTGAGCGTGTTGATGGGTTGCATGATCATGGGAAACAAGGTGTCGCACTTGGCCAGGCAAAGCCGTAGCAAATGGAAGCAGAGGTAACAATATGCAAGCCAACTGGAGCTTTGTCAAACTGGGAACAACTAGGACGAGAACACAACCAGCTCACACGGATACAACGCACACAAGAAAAAGCAATAGTGATACAGGTCACATGTGGCTTGATTTGATTGGAATAAAATAAGGCCCGGTCACACCCCCATAAAATTAGGGAGAGATGATTAGATTAGAAAGGAAAAAAGAAAAAAAACAGCCGTAGGATAAGGTAGAAGCACGGATGAGAGCATGAAGAGGGAGCAAGCAAGCCGGATCCGCTCCAGAGGCCCCGTGCGCAACGCGGGAGTATCGTCTGCGATCCGTGCGATCTTCGTGATCTTGAATTTTGACGCGCTACGGAGAGGAATGACGTGTTCTTTTTTGACGGAAATGGCATGTTGATGGTGCATTATTAGCCTTTTGGTTTTGATTTAACCGTGCAAACTACAAGGTCAGCAGCACTTGGTTGGTCGTGGCGGACTGGCGGGGAGGGTGAGGGCTGGTTGGTTAGGCTGCTGACAGTTGCATGGTTTCGCTCGCTCGCTCGCATGTGAGCGGCACGTGGAATTTAACAACTTGTAGGCCGTGCATGTTCGCTACTAGTAGCTCTGTATTAAAACCCTTGGAACCTTTCTGATGTACGTACCCGTAGATCTGAAGAATCATGTGGATCTTGACTTTGAAGCCGGCCGGTTGCTTATCCCTAACGTGTCGTACGTACAACGTACACACACATGTATACATCCCAATCCGGCCCCAACCATGTATGAAATGGAGAGTGCTAGTGCTACTAGCTAGCTTAGTAACATGCTTGACTTTGACTATTTCCCATCATTCCAATCTGAATGGTTATGTAACTACCCAAGCTACACTTATTAGAACCTTGTATGAAATGGAAAGTGCTAACTAGCTTAGAGCATCTCCAGCCGTTGGCCCTTCAGGGGCGACTAAAATCGCCGTCTGGGATGAGCCGGCGCAAAAATTCGGCCTAGGGCGAGTTGGTCCCCAGCCGCCGCCCCAGGCGCGTTCAAAAAATATAAATATATAGCAAAGTTCGGCGAAGTTCGGCATATATTACAAAATAGTCATGGATTTTTATTACATAATATATCTAATTAAAAAAGAAACTGGTTGAACGAGGAGTAGTCGCCGTCATCGTCGTCGTCGGGCTTCTCCTCCTTGACCCGGCCGTCCCTGGTGGACCCCTGACCGGCGTCGCCTACGCGGATTGGTGGCGGCGGCGCGTCGTCGTCGTCGCTGTCCTCGATAACGACGACTCCTCCTTCGTCGCGGCCCCGGCGGCGCTGCGCGAATCGCCGCAGGGCGGCGCACTGACGCTCCCTCGCCATCTTCAGGGAGTCCGCGCGCGCTCATTACAGGGCCGCATCATCGTCGAGCTCGACGTCGACGCCCTGCTCCATCTTCACCGCGGGGAGGCCCGGCTCCGTCTTCACCGGCGCGAGCCCCGGCTCCGTCTTGGGCTTGACGAAGCGCGGAGGAGCCGACGAGGGGGCGCGCTGGCCGCCCTCGTTGATGACGATGCCGGCGCTGCGAAAAGTCGGCCGAGCGGCGCGTCTCTGCGGGCTCGGCCTTGACGCCGAAAGCAGCCGGAGAGCCGGAGGAGTGCGAAGAAGAGCGTGATGAGGAGGAAGAAGTGGAGGCGCCGAACCTCCCGGGCAACCATTGCCGTCGCGTCGTGATGAGCCGTGGCGTGGCGGCCGCCGCGCGGGGTATGCCAATTTAGGGTCGTTGCCGCCCCTCGAGGTACGTCAGAACGCCCTCGAGGGTGCGGCCAGGGACACCCCACCACAGGTGGCGTCCCTCACTGTTCTTCAGGCTGGCCACCACCGGCGCGCCGTTGGTGGACGCCATCCTCTGCTGCTGCCGGCGCTGAAAGTATGCCGTCCACGCCGCTTGATTGTCGGCGGCGTACTCGGAGAGGGCGAGCTGGTCGTCGGTGAGGGAGGCGCGCACGACCTCGACCTCGTCGGCGAAGTACGAGGGTTTCGCCACGGCGTCGGGCAATGGCGGAATGGGCACTCCCCCGTTGCTGAGTCTCCACCCCGTCGGCCCGGCGCGCATGTCCGGTGGCGCCGGGATGTTCGCCTGGAACAGGAACCAAGACTCTGTCATGGAGCGAAGCGGCGGCCGAAAGCCGCTAGCGCCGCCTCATCTCCGGGGAAACGCTCGGCCATCGGGAGAGGGAGGGCTCGACGGCGGCGCTCGGGAGAGGGAGGGCTCGGCGGCGGCTCTCGGGAGAGGTAGAGCGCGGCGGCTAGGGCTAGGGCTGGTGTGGCCAGAGGCGAGGGAGGCCACAGGCTTATATAGCGCGCGCCGCGCCTGTGTACGCTGCGGCGAGGAGGAGGAGGCGTCGGTCGCCGCCTGTGACGCTGCCGCTCGTGAGGAATCAATGGTAAGGCTGACCGACAGCAGCCTTGCCATTGATTCCCCTCAGGAAACTGAGGCGTTGGGGGAAGACGACGCGCGGTGTCGCCGGCGCGGTGGGCCCGCGGCTCTTTCACGCTAAAACCGCTCGTCCCTGGCGCCTCGAAGCCCCCTGCCACTGGTTCGGCTGGGTCCGCCAAGGCGTTAATTCGGCCCAGCCGCGTAAAATCGGGCTCTTGGGGCGCGATCGGGCGATTTTTCTGCGCGCCGCATGAAAAATCGCTGGGAGGCCTTTACGAGGCGTGGCGGAGATGCTCAAAAGTGCAACTATCCCTAGGTGGTTTTGGTAATTCATAACAACATATAGCTCATTGAGCTAATGCTATTCCAAGACTATTATTTCAGGAAAGCTCAATGAATGGCATGACATGGATGATGAAAGTGGATCCCTCAAAATACTAAGGACAAATGATTGGCTCAAGCTTCAAAGCTCAAGACTCTTCATTTTACATTTTAGTGATCCAAGATCACATTGAGTCTATAGGAAAAGCCAATACTATCAACAAGGGATGAGGTGTTGCTTAATGAGCCTCTTGCTTCATGTGCTTAGTGATATGCTCCAAAACCCTCAACTACTTTCCCACATCCACAAATGACCTAAATCTAAAGCCAAAATCGGTCACACCGATTCTTTCTATCCGGCGCCGCCAATTCCAAAAGTCATAGCCACTGCCACAAACCCTAAGCAAATCGGTCTTACCGATAGGGATCTCGGTCTCACCGAGATGGGGTTGCAATCTCTCTGTTTCCTTTCATAACGTTTCGGTCTAACCGAAGTGAGCGATCGGTCCCACCGAGATTGCAATGTAAACTCTATGTTTCCTTTTTTGTAACATTTCGGTCTCACCGAAAAGAGCAAATCGGTCTCACGAGTTTACCTGACCAACTCTCTGGAAAGCTTATTACCAAAATCGGTCCCACCGAGTTTGTGTAATCGGTCTCATCGAGATTACGTTAAGCCCTAACCCTAACCGAATTGGCCTCACCGAGATGCATGTCAGTCCCACCGAAAATCACTAACAGTCACTAGGTTTACTAAATCGGTCCGACCGAGTTTAACGATTCGGTCCCACCGAGTTTGGTGAATTGTGTGTAACGGTTAGATTTTGTGTGGAGGCTATATATACCCCTCCACCTCCTCTTCATTTGTGGAGAGAGCCATCAGAACAAACCTACACTTCCAACTTACTAGTTCTGAGAGAGAACCACCTACTCATGTGTTGAGGCCAAGATATTCTATTCCTACCATATGAATCTTGATCTCTAGCCTTCCCCAAGTTGCTTTCCACTCAAACCCTCTTTCCACCAGATCCAAATACTATGAGAGAGAGTTGAGTGTTGGGGAGACTATCATTTGAAGCACAAGAGCAAGGAGTTCATCATCAACACGCCATTTGTTACTTCTTGGAGAGTGGTGTCTCCTAGATTGGCTAGGTGTCACTTGGGAGCCTCCGACAAGATTGTGGAGTTGAACCAAGGAGTTTGTAAGGGCAAGGAGATCGCCTAGTTCGTGAAGATCTACCGCTAGTGAGGCAAGTCCTTCATGGGCGACGACCATGGTGAGATAGACAAGGTTGCTTCTTCGTGGACCCTTCGTGGGTGGAGCCCTCCGTGGACTCGCGCAGCCGTTACCCTTCGTGTATTGAAGTCTCCATCAACGTGGATGTACGATAGCACCACCTATCGGAACCACGACAAAAACATCCGTGTCTCCAATTGCGTTTGAATCCTCCAAATCCTTCCCCTTTTATTCTTGCAAGTTGCATGCTTTATTTTCCGTTGCCTATATACTCTTTGCATGCTTGCTTGAATTGTGTGATGATTGCTTGACTTGTCCTAAAATAGCTAAAATCTGCAAAACTATAAAATTGGGAAAAGGTTAAGTTTTTATTGGTCAAGTAGTCTAATCACCCCCCCTCTAGACATACTTCAAGGTCCTACAAGTGGTATCAGAGCTTTGGTCTCCATTTGCTTTGATTTCCATAGCTTTTGGTGGTCATAGCCTTGGTTTCACAACCTAGGAGAGTATGGCGTCTAGCGAGGGAAATTATCACCGTAGAGGTCCTTACTTTGATGGTACTAATTTTGCTAGTTGGAAGCATAAGATGAAAATGCATATTCTTGGACATAACCCCGCCGCTTGGGCAATTATTTGTATTGGCTTGCAAGGTGAATTCTTTGATGGGAGAGAACCGAACCGTGAAGCTAATGCGGAAGAATTGAAGATGCTACAATACAACGCTCAAGCATGTGACATCATCTTCAACGGATTGTGCCTCGAAGAATTCAACAAAATCAGCCGTCTTGAGAATGCAAAGGAAATTTGGGATACTTTGATTGATATGCATGAAGGTACCGAGTCCGTCAAGAAATCAAAGTTGGATGTGCTCCAAAGTCAGCTTGACAAGTTCAAAATGAAGGATGGTGAAGGTGTCGCTGAAATGTACTCTAGGCTTGCTCTTATCACAAATGAGATTGCCGGCTTAGGGAGTGAAGAGATGACCGACAAATTCATCATCAAGAAAATCCTAAGAGCATTGGATGGAAAGTATGATACCGTGTGCACATTGATCCAAATGATGCCAAACTACAAAGATCTCAAGCCAACGGAAGTCATTGGAAGGATTGTTGCTCATGAAATGTCACTCAAGGATAAGGAGGAACTTCACAACAAGTCAAGTGATGCTTACAAAGCCTCAAGTGAAGCCCCCACATCATCAAGTGAGAAACCAACCTTCAATGAAGAATTGAGCTTAATGGTGAAGAACTTCAACAAATTCTACAAAAGTAGAAGCAAAGAAAGAAGCTCCAAGTCAAGGTCTTACAACGACAAGAGATCTTCTAGTCGAGAGCGCAATTGCTACAATTGTGGGAGACCCGGACACTACTCCAATGAGTGTACGACACCCTACAAAAGAAGAGAAGGTTCTCCAAAAAGAAGAAGCAAAAGAGAAGAATCACCACCAAGAGAGAGGAGGAGTAGAGATGATCGTTATGAACGAAGACCCTCACGAAGAAGCAAGGATTCGGAAAGGAAGGACAAGTCATCAAAGAGCTACACAAAACGAAGACATCAAGCTCATGTTGGTGAATGGGTTTCTGGCTCCGACTCCGACCATCACTCCGAGAGAAGCTATCACTCCGACTCCGAATATACTCAAGATGAAGGTGTTGTCGGTCTAGCACTTGTGTCAACCAACTCCTACGACATATTTGAATCACCAAATGAAGGAATTGGTAGATGCTTCATGGCCAAAAGTCCTAAGGTGACACATCCCGATTATGTTGATTTTAATAGTGATGAAGATGACTTGCTAGGTGATGATGAATTACTAGTTGACAACTCTAGTGATGAATACTATGATGAAACATCAATTAATCATGCTAATCGAACGAATGACAATGATAAGGAGAAAATTGAGCTTCTAACTAAAGAACTAAACACTCTTAAGTTGGCTCATGAAACTATCTTCGAAGATCATCGAGAACTTTTAAGGGCTCATGAGAAGTTACGCTTTGAAAAGCTCAATCTTGAGCAAGAGCATGAGTTCTTAAAGGCAATCAATGATGATCTCCGCAAGAAAAGTTCTTCTTACATTGCCAAGCGTTTACTCTTATCTACTTACATGCCTCAAGTCAAGTCTAGTAACAAGTACTAGAAAGAAACTTCCTCTAGTAGTAACAATAATAATGTCAAATCCAATGTTGTTGCTTGTAGTAGTTCTCTTGATTCCACTAATGATTCTCTTAGCCAAGTTACACTTGAGCAAGAAAATAGTTTATTGAAGGTAATTATAGAGAAAGGTGTTTACAAGAGCCTTGCCGGGAGTAAGCAATTCGAGGAAATTGTACGCAAGCAAGGAAGGCACCAGAAGAATCAAGGTGTTGGTTTTGAACGAAAGTTCAACGCCAATGGAGTTGAGTGGGAAGAAGATCAATACCCCAAGACAAAGTTTGTTCCTCAACAAGTGAAGTAGGATCCTACTTCCTTCAAGGGGACACAAGCTCAAGATGATCTTCCACCACAAGACCACAAGAACAAAGGCAAGGACAAGCTTCAAGAAGATATTGATGCATTTGAAGAAGCACCTAAAGCCTCGTTCGAGTGGGTCCCCAAGACTACGTCAAGTTCTACTTCATCAAGTACAACTACAACTCCAAGGATTCCCATCAAGATGATGTGGATCCCGACGAAGAAGAACTAGAGAGTTCTTGAGGGTGACTCCGCCAACATTCTTCACTTATATCATTTTGGCAAGAACAAGTGCAATCAACTTTCACATCTTGCACTAGTTCAAGGAGTCACAAACCCTCATGTTGGTAAGGCAAGGGACAAGGTAACCTAATGTTTTCATGGACATCATCTTGTGTGTGCATCACTCTATGTCTATGGATATTCTTGTTTGTTCCTTGTGGGACTAACCCATGTAGGCAAGTTGAAAGTGCAACTCACTCCAAAGGATTGCTCCAAATGATCTACATCAACATTGAGCATCTACATCTTTAACACCTACATGAAGTCATCATCGACAAAACCCAAGGTTAGTTCATCCCTCTAAGAGGGGATCTCACATCTAGGGGGAGCTTAACTCTAAGAATTGAGTCAAAGCAACTCTAATGGTGTGAACACATTAATGCATTATGTAAAATTGGTAACCCCACTTGAGCTTAAACGATGAGTATGACCTATGATCAAATGTTCTCATTTGACTCCTAAGTCAATATACTCATATATAGATGACCTAGTCATCGCCAATTGCTTGATAGATGCTAGAATTGGTTGTGCATGCTTTGCCACATATTTCAATTGCCATCTTATTGTGTGAGCATGTTGGTGCATATTTTACTCATTCAAGGACATCCACTTGTTGTTTTATTTGTTTGGATTCTTTTCTTTGTGCCAAGTGGATGGACAAGAATGCCTAAGAACCTTCTTTAGCTATCTATGCTTTTCTCGTCTCAAACTCTATTCATGCTACACCACAAAATTTGATCAAGTCAGATTCGAACCACTCTGTGTGAGGAGCACTCGAAGTCCCCGATTCGTCATAGACTTAAACTTCCAAAACCTCTTAATGATTCTCGGTCTGACCGATCCTTCCATTTCGGTCCTACCGAGATCATCAAGTTGATCTGAGTTTTCAATCTCGGTGCAACCGATTTAAACTTTCCGGTCTCACCGATTTGTCAGAATCGAACACGTTATGCATCTCGGTGCCACCGAAGTTGTTCCACTCGGTCACACCGACAGGTCGAGCTATATATAGCCACGGGCAAAATTTTGAAATTTCTCCAAACCCTTCGCCACAAGCAGCTCGCTCTGCCATTGTGGTCTCCGGATCGTCTCCTCGCCGCCAGAGCTCCCGTCGCTGGTCTTCGCCACCAGAACGGATTTCATCTCCGCCATTGCCGCCGTAGCAAGTCCACCGCCAAGTTAGGGTATGGACTTAAACTTTGTGCTATCCTCGTCCGATTCCTGGCACATTGTTTTCATATTGATTCTTGCCACAATTGAAACTCATCTATCCAGCTAAAGTAGTTCATAGATTAGATGTGATTCAAATTTTTAGGTTTAGGTTTCCGCCGAAACCATCTCGGACCCACCGAGTTGAAAAACTCGGTCTCACCGATTTGGCTTATGCCATTGCACTAGTGAGTCTCGGTCTGACCGAGAATTACTAATCGGTGCAACCGATTTGAGAATTCTGTGAAACCCTAGCAGTCTCGGTACCACCGAACTGAAACTCGGTCCAACCAAGATCATCAGTTTAGGTTCCAAAACTGCTTCGGTATCACCGAGTTTGAAAATCGATGGATCCGAAATGCTTTCTGTGGAAAACTAAGACTGAACTTTTGAGTCATTCTTTTGCAAAACCTCTGCATTTTGTGATGCTCATCTTTTCTATCTCATCTATAACTCTTCACGTGGTCAGAATCAGCTTTTGCAGATGTCTAATCAAAGTGACAGCCGAACAGTCGAAGAGCAGATGGACTTGAGTGAGGGCACTAGTCCCTCAACTTCAGATGAAGGGAGCAGAAGTACTCCTAGCAACCTGCCTAAGGCTGCAACTAGGCAAAGGAGGAAAGGAACTTCAGAATCAGAGGATGAAGATTACAAAGCTGAGGAAGATGAGGCAGCTTCCAAGAAAGTGGTGCTCAAGAAGGAATATGGCTCAGCAAAGAATGCAAAGCCAGGCATGAAGATCAAAAGGCCTGCAGGAAGACAACCAATGTCCAAAGCCAGAGTGTCTACACAAGCTTTTTTGGAAACCCAACCCAAAGAACCAGCTGCAGCAGAAGGGAAGAAGAGAAAGGAAAGGGTCAAGATGACCATGGCCAGAGTTATTGGGAAGCCTTCCATGATGGAAGAGGAAGATGAAATTGCTGCACCAGCTCCAAAGGCACCAAAGCTTATGGGTGATGCTATTAGATTAGGGGCTGCCACATCTAAGCCCAAGGAAGCACCCAAAGCTGCCCCCAAGGCCAAGTCTGCACCAAAGAGGAATGCCAGGAGTATTCCAGCTGCTGAGAAGAACAAGGCCCCAAAGGATCGAGGATGTTGATGAGGAAGATGAAGAAGGACAAGTTTTGAGAAAGCTCAAGCCCAAGATACTAGACCACAATGATGCCCATCCTGTGGCTGAGGACATGAGAATCAGGAAGGATTCAGGGCTGAGGATATGGAGGTTGGAAGATCCATATGCTTCAAGGAGAAGAACTGCTGTTGACTACAGGTTCCATACAAAGGAACATCAGGACTTCTATGAAACAATTCTGTTGGACAAGAAGCCCATTGTCTGTGACATGAGGTGGGTTGACTGGAATTTCATGAAGGAGAATGAAGAGCACTATCCTGGAGTGCAAGATAGCTTTGTTTCTTATGGAGTTGCAGATTTTGTTGGGCAAAAGCTCACAAATTGGAATGATGAACTTATCATGCAGTTCTACTCCACAACACATTTTTACCCAGATGGAAGAATTGTTTGGATGTCTGAAGGTACAAGGTACCAGTCAACTGTTGAAGAATGGGCAAAGCTGATCAATGCCCCAGAGGAAAATGAGGATGACCTAGACATTTATGCAAAGAAGAAGATGTGTCACAATTCAATGGCTCACATGTACAAGGAAATTCCAGACAAGGCATTAGGAACTCACAAGTTTGGATCAGTTCACTTTCTGTTGTCAGGGTTGCCAACCATAAATTGGATTCTGAGGCACACTTTGTTGCCCAAGTCAAGTGACCATAACATGACCAGAGGGCATGCCATCAACATGTTGCATGTGTTTGATGTGCCACAGAAGTTCAAAGTCATGAGCCTGATCATTGAAACAATCAAGAGGACTGCAGCAGATCAGAAGAGGAGCTGTGGATATGCACCTCAGATTCAAGAATTGATAAACTCAAAGATGGGCACAGGGAAATATCAGTTGGATAAGGAACACTTTCCACTTTATCCAGACTTTGAGGACAATGAGGTTGTCATGAATGAAGATGATCCACAATCAGTTCAAGCTCAGGAGAAGAAGGAGAAGGCAAAGAAGGAGAAAGCTACCAAGATGCCAACTCAAGAGGAGGCATCTGAGTACTTCTTGAAAAACAAGCAGGAGCAGCTTGGTTACTTGATAGCATCAACCCTGAGGATAGAGAAGGGATTGGCCAGCCTCACTCAAAATCAGGAGAGCTTGGAGAGAATCATAGAACAAAAGTTCTATAACTTAGATGTGAAAGTAACTGAGATTCATTCTGCAGTGGAGGAACTACAAGAGGACATGCAGGAGAGGAATGGAAAAACAACAACTGATGCATTTGCCAGAGTGCCTAGAGCCGAGAGGTCATCTGTTGTGCCAGTACCTGACACAAGAGCAACTTCATCTGCACCAGCTACAGCCTCAGTGCCACCAGCTCCAGCATCTACATCAGCTCCAGCTCCATCTACTTCAACTGAAGCTTTCGTCCTCGGCGTTATCCGGACTCCACCACCAGCAGATCAAGCCTGAGAGTCGATCTAGCACTATGCATTTTCTATGAACTTTTTGGTAACTTGTTGACAAAGGGGGAGAAAAATGTATAGATCATAGGCTTCGAGAGAGAGAGAGTGTTGCTTTTGTTCTCTCTTGCTTTATTTGGTGGTTTTTCAATCTTTGTTTGCTTTTGGTTGAGATACTATGCTTGTGAGACATTGATGATCATGTGTTTGATCATAAGCTACACTTATGCATGCTTGATATTATCCTATCTATCTTATGTGATCACTCACTATGCTTGGTGATGAGTGCATGTATTCACTGTTTATTATTTTGAGCGCTCCACCAAGATGTATGTGACATGGAAGAGTAACCCATGAGCCTAATTCATTGTGCATTTGCAGTCCAAAGCAAATCTAAAACTATGCACAAATTTAGGGGGAGCTCTTGCTTATCACATACTTATCAAAATGACGATGTTATTTAATTTTATTATCATTTGTCGAAGCTTTGATCTATATGTTGTCATCAATTACCAAAAATGGGGAGATTGAAAGTGCAACTATCCCTAGGTGGTTTTGGTAATTCATAACAACATATAGCTCATTGAGCTAATGCTATTCCAAGACTATTATTTCAGGAAAGCTCAATGAATGGCATGGCATGGATGATGAAAGTGGATCCCTCAAAATACTAAGGACAAAGGATTGGCTCAAGCTCAAAAGCTCAAGACTCTTCATTTTACATTTTAGTGATCCAAGATCACATTGAGTCTATAGGAAAAGCCAATACTATCAAGAAAGGATGAGGTGTTGCTTAATGAGCCTCTTGCTTCATGTGCTTAGTGATATGCTCCAAAACCCTCAACTACTTTCCCACATCCACAAATGACCTAAATCTAAAGCCAAAATCGGTCACACCGATTCTTTCTATCCGGCGCCACCGATTCCAAAAGTCAAAGCCACTGCCACAAACCCTAAGCAAATCGGTCTTACCGATAGGGATCTCGGTCTCACCAAGATGGGGTTGCAATCTCTCTGTTTCCCTTCGTAACGTTTCGGTCTAAACGAAGTGAGCGATCGGTCCCACCGAGATTGCAATGTAAACTCTATGTTTCCTTTTTTGTAACATTTCGGTCTCACCGAAAAGAGCAAATCGGTCTCACCGAGTTTACCGTACCAACTCTCTGGAAAGCTTATTACCAAAATCGGTCCCACCGAGTTTGTGTAATCGGTCTCACCGAGATCACGTTATGCCCTAACCCTAACCGAATCGGCCTCACCGAGATGCATGTCAGTCCCACCGAAAATCACTAACAGTCACTAGGTTTACTAAATCGGTCCGACCGAGTTTAACGATTCGGTCCCACCGAGTTTGGTAAATTGTGTGTAATGATTAGATTTTGTGTGGAGGCTATATATACCCCTCCACCTCCTCTTCATTCGTGGAGAGAGCCATCAGAACAAACCTACACTTCCAACTTACCAGCCTTCGAGAGAGAACCACCTACTCATGTGTTGAGGCCAAGATATTCCATTCCTACCATATGAATCTTGATCTCTAGCCTTCCCCAAGTTGCTTTCCACTCAAACCCTCTTTCCACCAGATTCAAATCCTATGAGAGAGAGTTGAGTGTTGGGGAGACTATCATTTGAAGCACAAGAGCAAGGAGTTCATCATCAACACACCATTTGTTACTTCTTGGAGAGTGGTGTCTCCTAGATTGGCTAGGTGTCACTTGGGAGCCTCCGACAAGATTGTGGAGTTGAACCAAGGAGTTTGTAAGGGCAAGGAGATCGCCTACTTTGTGAAGATCTACCGCTAGTGAGGCAAGTCCTTCGTGGGCGACGGCCATGGTGGGATAGACAAGGTTGCTTCTTCGTGGACCCTTCGTGGGTGGAGCCCTCCGTGGACTCGCGCAGCCGTTACCCTTCGTGGGTTGAAGTCTCCATCAACGTGGATGTACGATAGCACCACCTATCGGAACCACGACAAAAACATCCATGTCTCCAATTGCGTTTGAATCCTCCAAACCCTTTCCCTTATATTCTTGCAAGTTGCATGCTTTATTTTCCGCTGCCTATATACTCTTTGCATGCTTGCTTGAATTGTGTGATGATTGTTTGACTTGTTCTAAAATAGCTAAAATCTGCCAAACTATAAAATTGGGAAAAGGTTAAGTTTTTATTGGTCAAGTAGTCTAATCACTCCCCTCTAGACATACTTCAAGGTCCTACATGCTCTTAGTAACATGCTTGACTTTGACGATCTCCCACCATTCTAATCTGTTCGATATACTCCCTCCATTCCCTTATACAAGGCCACAAACTCAGATTACCAGTATCAAGGTAAAATTTAATGACTGCTTTGCAAACCCACTTTTAACCGGGTTCATTAATACGCCTGAATGCATGCAAAGTAGGAATGGGAAGGAAGTAGCACAATATCATTATGACTATATACATACAAATATAAAACAAGTTGCTAGTACTACGAGAAAACATCATTAATTTTTGCCTCGATTATTGTTAGTGGCCTTGTATAGACATAAAATGTATTTTTCATACTTCCACTGTCTAGGTGAATAAGACTAGCCACAATGGGTAGTAACATAGACTAGTAACTTGCCTATGTTACTAGTCTATGTTACTACCTCTATAGTGGTGAGTAACATATGTGTAGTAACATGGAGCACTTCATTTATTAGGCTATAGACACATCTTGCCTTGATATGTGTGATGTTAATCATACTAGTAGTAACTAGCTACGTTACCACTTTCATCCCTTTCTTCATTTATTACATGGCACATCATCTATTTAACCTAGATATGTGTGATGTTACTATCTATGTTACTCCCACTATGGATAGTCGATATCATCTTAGGTTGTGCACCGTGACCAAGGAAGGGGAAACAAAAAAACTTAATGTTTATTTACTAATTAATAGCATTGCATGCAATGAACTAACCACTACATGTCGTGTTTGGTAGCCTCGATTCATTGAAAACATGCATGCCCCACATCTCTTATTATACGATAAAGGGTCCCCTTTTTTATATTATAAAGCCAACCGCATCTCTTATTGGTTGATATGTTAAGAAATAAGAAACAAGATGGGAGTTAATGCACCGCGCCTAAGTGTTCTGGGATTATTTGATTTTTATAAGGTGACTTATAGACCTAGACGGAGGGAATAGTGGCTCTGTATAAGGGAATGGAGGGAGTATTCAGATGGCTATGATTTCGTTACTACTACCACCGGTAATTTGTTTTAAAAAAATACCACTATTATGCTACCGTATCGAGTGAACCATGGTATAATCGACAATGATATTGATCGCACTGAAAGATGGGAACGGCAGCCAAAACGCTACTACCTCCGTCTAGGTGTGTAAATCACCTTACGAAAACCAAATAATCCTAAAACACTAAAGCACGGTGCATTAACTCCCTCCTCGTTTCTTGTTTTGTGACATATCAACCAATAAGAGATGTGGGCTGTGTATACTTTCAATGACTTGAGACTATCAAACATGACATGCAGTGGTTAGCTCATTGCATGTAATGCTATTAATTAGAAAAAAAACATTAAGTTTTATCGTTTTCCTCTCCGCCTTGATCGTGGTGCAAAACGTAAGATGACTTACACAACTAGACACAGGGAGTAATCAAAGGAAGCATTTTAATTAGTCCACGCGCATTTGTGTTGTGTAGGATCTACGTACGCCGCACTGTCAAATCACTGTCCAATCGGCGTGTTATTACCGAAGGACAACGTCATTATGAAGGCATGATTACTGCTCCCGGCTGCTGTTGGGCATGAGGAAAGCAGGCAGCTCAATGATTTTCCAGCTGTGCTAGGTAAGCTAGTCGATCTTGCTGGTTTAGGCCACTGATTGCCATCTACGGGGGACGTACTCCTACACCCTGCCTGCTCATGGCGTGTGGGCCGGCCGAGCCACCCTTCATCTCGCTCGCTCTCCTGCTGGGACAGGGGCCCCACCTGTCTGCGCCCCACACCAAGTATAGCGAATCCCCTGGCTAGAAAAGCTTTGCTGGCTAGATGTTGTAGCATGTTCTGGCCTCAGCTTTCATGTCTCGTCTTGACAGGATACATGTTCCAATCAGATGTTTTTCCCTTTCCCAACCAAACAAGCTATGTTTGCACCTGCATGCGAACTTCAGTACTGCGTGCTATTGGTGCTAGACTAGTAGTACGAGTACTATTATTTATTCCCAGGCTAAAATGACAACAAAAAATACCGTAAAAATACACAAATAACTGTTTTTTTTTTCAACAGGGGCATAAACTTTGTCTCATTCATTATGTTTTTTGCATGGTTATACGTGTCCCATTCATATCATAAAGATCAAAGTACAAATCATGTAAAAACCAACAAGACAAAACTGAAAAGACTGCAGAACATCTCTAAGCTTGACAGCAATGCCCGTCACCTGCCTCCCCACCACCACAACGGCCACCGAATGAAAAAATGACGGATCACTTCCTCCCCGAGCTCGACGAGACTCCACCATTGATATGCATGATGAACGATGACATGTGTCTGAAATAAATACAAAAGAACATTAGTCTCCTGCATTTTTTGACCGGAACGTTTTGCACCCGCGATGACCCAAAGTCTTGCTTACTCTTCTTGATGTTCTTGATAAGGATTGTTGGTGGCGGGGACTTGTGACAGAAAACCCTTGCATTTTTTTCTTTGTAAATGGTCCAACTAACAAGCATGGTTATAGATGCCACGGTGCTTCCATTTGGGACATTAGCTCCGGACATATTGATCCACCACTCTTTGGTTGGGCGCTCCAAGTGCCACGTCCAGTCACCTAAGGCTGGTCATAGTGGGAGTAACTTAGCAAGTAACCAAGACAAATTTGCTTATGTGGCATATAGTTAATTAGGAGAGAGGTGTTTGGAGTAACATAATATGTTACTGTAACATAGCGCAACCCAAAGCAAAATGAGTCTATAATATAATACTCCCTCCTTTCCGGTTTATAGGGCTTATCTCAAAATCTTAGTTTTTCCTTTTTATAAGGCTCAATTTGGTTGTTCCCCATCACAAGTTCAGATTCCAAGTTGCATTAAATAATTACATGCAAGTATTGAGAGAAAATTGACCAATGCATGTACTTTATGCATGCATGCATTGCAATTATACATTGGTAAACATAAATTTTTGAGAAAAATAAGAGCATTAATTGGGTGCTTTTGCAAATTACAAAAAGTATTCCATCACTCACCATCTACCTTGGTTTATGAGATTTTTGAATTGAGCCCTATAAACTGGAAATGAGGGAGTAAATGCTATCATCTATGATACTACTTGTATGTTACTTTGCACTAGGCTGGTCACAATGGGGAGGAACTTAGGAGTAACATCACACACTCCAATACAACTTTGCTTATGTGGCACATATTTAATAAAGAGAGAGGTGCTTGTGGTAACTAGCTAAGTTACCGGAACATCACACACTCCAAGAAATAATGAGTCTATAACCTAATAAATACATCGCTGCATGACACTGCATAGATGTTCCTACCCACTATGGAGGTAGTAACATAGTCTAGGAAAGTGTGTAAGTTACTAGCTTATGTTCTTGCCCACTGTGACCAGCCTGAAGGTAGTAGTAACAAAGACTAGTGTCATATGCAAGACACTAGTCTAGTTACTCCCCACTATGACTAGCCTAATGCCACATCAGTCCGTAGACTGCTGATAGGTAGCTCAAACAAAGCTCTTTTTTTCTGACATGACATAAACCGCCGTGCTTTAAACATGTTGATCCAGCACTCTTTGGTTTGAGATTGTTGACCAGACCTACCGCCCGGTAAGGCTGGTCATAGTGGGGAGTAACTTAGACTAGTAACATGTATATGTTACTAGGCTATGTTACTACCTCTATAGTGGGTAGTAACATATATGTAGTGTCATGCATCACTTCATTTATTACTTCATAGACTCATTTAGCATTGGGAACCGCTAGGTGATGGTAACATATTATGTTACTCTATTTGTCTCTCTCCTCATTAACTACTTGACACATCATCACTTTTGTTTATGTGGCATCTATGTTACTCCCTCCTTTGCGGTTTATAGGGCTTATCTTAAAATTTTCGTTTTTCCATTTTATAAGGCTCAATTTGGTTGTTCCCAATCACATGTTCAGATTTCAAGGTGCATTAAATCATTGCATGCAAGTATTAAGAGAAAATTGTCCAATGCATGTAATTTATGCATGCATGCATTGCAATTAATGCATTGGTAAACATACTTTTTTGAGGAAAACAAGAGCATTAATGGGGTGCTTTTGCAAACTACAAAAAGTATTCCACCACTCACCATCTACCTTGGTTGATGAGATTTTTGAAGTGAGCCTTATAAAACGGAAAGGAGGGAGTACTACTTAGAGGGTGTTTGGATACTCTCTAGTCATGTGACTAGTAGTAGTCAGACTAAAAGTTTTTAGTCAGGCCCTGTTTGGAAGGTGACTACTACTAGTCAGCATTAAATGTCTCAGCATTAAATGTCCCTTGTGCAACACCAATTAGAAGATAGAGGGGAAGGGGGGGGGACTTTAGTCAGTAAAAGTCAGGGGTGTTTGGAGGTTTACTGACTAAAGGTGACTACTACTAGTCTCTAGTCCGTAAAAGTTGGGGGTGGGGTGATTAGGGACTAAACTAGTTTTAGTCATCCACTAGTCAGGGGTGTTTGGAGGTTTACTGACTAAAGGTGACTACTACTAGTCTCTAGTCTCTAGTCCCTAGTGATCCAAACACCCTCTTATGTTACTCCCACTATGACCAGCCTAATTAGCAATCCCTCATTGGTCAGCCAAAAGCAGTCTAGTCCAACTCATCCACCTATCAGCAGTTCTCGGTACTCCACTGGTAGGAGTGTACGTGAGGTGAGGATGCACATCAACCCTGACCGATCGAGTGCATATGCACGACCTCCACCGCAGCCTCGCAACCACCAGTAGTGCATGGCATGACAACACCACTTTTTTTTCTGAACAATGACAACACCACTTTTTTCACAAAATAATAAATAACACCACCACCTTTTTCGCAAAAAAAATGACAACACCACTTGACATGCGTATATGCACAGCAATGCGAACGTACAACCGACCGGCCACTCCAGTGCCACGAGCCCCCGTTTCACCGGTCGATGTCTCAAAGCCGAACCCTGCATGGCTACATGCGTCATGCATGCATGATGCACGGGCCCACAGGGCACCACATCCCACATGGCCGGAGCGCAGCTCGTTTGTTCGGGCTCGTTTAGCCATATTAATGCGTTCGTATCATGCATGCATTGAGCCGTCGTGATCAGAACGGCAAGTTTACGAGCCCCCCGCAGGGCCAGCAAAGCTGGCGCTAGCCACCCATGGTTGTTAGTGGCGGGGGCCGGGCGGCGAAGTGCACATGCCGTCCCATGCCGATCGGCCGATGCAGCCACGACGCCGGCCGGCCGGCCGGTGATGCACTTCAGAACATGCCATGTGCATAGCCTTCTGTGGTTTTATTTTTGCCTTATCGTCTACGAATCGCACGTACATGCATACTAGGTTCTTAGCAGCCGCATTGGTCGGCAAGGGAAACGGAACTGATGGCCGGCCCGCAGTGAGGAATCTGATCTACTACCCCCTAATTTACGTGGAAGATGCAGAGGCTGTCGTGAGAACTGAGAAGAGACGAGGCCGGCCGGTTGCCCCGCGCAGCGCAGAGCCAAGGAACTTCACCGAAACCCATGCAGAAATTCCCCCCGGAGAGACGCCGGCCAGCGCGACCGAGGAGTCCACGGGGAAACAGAGGCGGCTTTCCTGATTGTTGCCGGGCCAGGTTCCGGGGAGATTCTGCGTGGCGCAGCCCGCCCTCCGATCCATGCTGGCGCACAGGCAGGAACCACGTGGGATGTGGCAAAGCACGTGGAACTGCTCCCTCGCAATTTCCCAAGTCTTATCTCTGGCGCACCAACCGGGGCAGCCCATTGCTAGCCTAGATGGAGATAGGTGCATCGTCTGTACAGGCACATGCCCATGCAGGGGGTCAATGAACACACCATTGGCAGGGAGAAGAAGTTATCTACAGTATCTGGTTAGGCTGGTCATAGTGGGGAGTAACTTAGACTAGTAACATGTATATGTTACTAGGCTATGTTACTATCTCTATAGTGGGTAGTAACATATATACGTAGTGTAACGCATCACTTCATTTATTACTTCATGTACTCATTTAGCATTGGGAACCATAGGTGATGGTAACATATTATATTACTCTATTTGTCTCTCTCTCATTAACTACTTGACACATCATCACTTTTGCTTATGTGGCATTTATGTTACTACTTATGTTACTCCCATTATGACCAGCTAACGGTTTGATTATCTTCCAAACAAACTAGTACCTTTTCTCAGCTCGAGCTCAAATGCTTCTGCCGTACATAGTAAAAAAAGAATCAAAATATTCTGAATTTTTTATGTGACATACTTTAAGGAATGTTTGAAGTATATGCAAAGTTTCGTCACGAAATCACATTGGTGTTAGTAATGGCCAAAAAAAAAAAAATCAGAGCTCCAAAATGCATTTGAAAGTACCATTTTCAAAGCATCCATTTTGTTTTTTTACCACGCCTTTCACCAATGCGATTTCGTGGTGAAATTTTGCATGCACTCCAAACTCTTTCAAGTTTGCCATAAAAAAATCAGTTTTTTCTTTGAATTTACTGTTCATCTAGGAGTATATGAGCTCGCAGAGTATGTACTCCACGTCTGAAACAATGGCAAAAGCTTCGCCTCATTGCATTAGTTAAGAAAGGTTGAGAGATATAACAAAGACTAACAAAAGACGGTCGATCGGGACGTGGATTATCTTAGCTCGGGTGAACAGTCATCCGGAAAAAAATGTTTGAACAAAATTAGCTAACTAGGACGATGAAACTGATAGGAAAAGATGAACAAAATATTTCAGCAGAGTATTGTATGTATTTATGCTCGCAAAATGCCTCGACGTGAATTGGGAAATCACATGGGCGCACGCATCTGCAAGGACTTGCTCAATCTATCATACATTGTGTGCCTTATCTGGTTCTTCAATTATACTCCTCGTATGTACATTCCTGAGGTGTACGGTGTACTTCTTGTCCCATTTAATCATATCAGCGTATGACAATGAACTTTCATATTTATAGCACATTCCTGAGGTGCAGGCTGTACTTTTTGTCCCATTTAATCATGTCAATGTACAACGAGAAAGTGGCGTATATAGTCGCTTGTTTGCACATTCCTGAGCTGTACGGTGTACTTTGATTTTCTGGTTTAATCACACCAGCATATATAGCAATACTAAAAGAAAAGCCGGTATATATGGCTGAGTGAATCTTTGCAAACATACACGGCTGGCGCCCAGGCTGGATAATTTGCTTGGATCATCTCAGGCTGTTTCTGCCTTAGCAATAATACAACAATACACGTACAAGAATTGTACGATTGTGCCTATACAAAGAACTTCAGAATTATATAACAGGGAATGAGCTGCGAAGTTAAAATGAAACCACAAATTAACTGATAAGATTCCCAGCAAATAAATTAACCATTTAAAGCTGCCTTTTTTAGGGAATATTTTCTTGATGGTACGTGCAAAGTACATGTGATGCTCAATTATTCAAGGAACATTTCTGCAAACCTAGCTAGCTTCCCCAAAAATTATGGTTCTAACTTCTAAGAGGCACATCCCCTGTCATGTGACTGTGATGCAACTTGCGATAATAATGCATAATCTCTGGTGATTGAGTATTGGAGTGCATAAGAGCGAGGGGAGGAACATGATGCACTATCATTGATCCAATATGTACAGGCACATACAGCCCATGCAATGGACGACGGACAGATACCTCGACCAAATAACTAGCTGTGTTAGCATTTGCACAAAGGGAACTAAAAAAAAATCTAACAGTTGCATTTCCAAGTTCTTATAAATAAAATTCTACACATTCTGTAACATAGTGAGATGATCTACGCACGTACATTCCTTCTTCTTCCGAAATATATCTTATTTGTGCCATAAAAGGGGGTCGAATGTGACAGGCATTTTTTTAGAAACATGCATTTTTTTAATAAACCAGCTAAATGTCCTTCCTTTCAATAATAAACAATTAAAGTGTGACTTACAAAGTGGCTTGGGATATGGATGAAGCCATGTGGCCACGAACCCCTGGGCGACATGCGAGAATTACTCGTGAAGAAAATGGCACTACAAGGGAGGCGTAGGTAGATGGATGTCCGCCCCAAAACTATTGGGGTGATGCCTTGTTTCTTTTTAGTCTTGATGGTTTCACTTTTTTTTAGAATACAAAATGGACAGATGTATACTTTTTCATATAACAGAGCGAAACAGCTAGTACAATGGCTTTTGACTTACAACGTTAGTCAAGATTAGGCACCACACACGCCATGCCAATAATAAAAAGGCCACTCAATCAAAAAATATGCACCAGCTTACCAAATGAGAGTAACAAAGCCATGTCTCGACCAAAGGCAAGCACCTCCATAGAACGATCACATCTTCAGGGCTGCCTTGGTCAATGTACCCCCACTATTATGCACCAAAAAGAGTTAGTGGGTGAATTTGCAGGACCTGGCTGATTCGAAGGAGACGTCACCTGGGAACTATCAGTGGTGGCGGTAAAGATTGGTTTACATAACGTCACCTGACTTTTGGCCACTGACATGTGGGGCTGGAACATTGATCCACCTATTAGTGGCCGAACTACGACGAAGTCAACGAATCTCATCCCCAGTGGAGGCGGACATGGCGGCAATGAGATTGATGCAATGAGAGCAACATTAACACCAGAGCGACATGCCATCATCGTTAGCCTCCTGCTGGTGGCACCACCGCAGTCAAAGTGAGGGGTGGGGAGTTGGAGCCTCAGGTGGTTTCGCTCTCCCCCGCCTCCCCAGTGGTCTCGGGCCGGGAGACGTCCTCTGATTCGGAGGTTGTGCATGGGGGGGGGGGAGTCCGAGGCAGGTGGTCGCGACCTCTCCTCCTCCTATACTGGCGCCGATGGCGCCGACGAGGACCGGCCGTGGGGGAGGCCGTCTGGGTCAGGTGGACTCGACTCCTTCTCCTACGATGACGGCAACAACGGCCGCTCCTACAGTGGTGCTGGGTGGGGGTCTGGGGCAGGTGGCTTCGACCCCTCATCCTTCTTCGGCAGTCAGGACAGCGACACCCTCAGGCCAGGGGGTTGCGGCCGGGGGAGTGTCCGGGCAGGCGGCGCCCGCACATCCCTCCCCCGGCTGCCCGTCCGTGGGGTTTGGGAGCCCTTCGCTGCCTCCTCCGGGATCCTTGGCTGACTATTCAGCGCGAGGTTTTACTCGGGAGGAGGTCGTTGCCTTTGGTGGGATCCCTGACCCGGTCTCTGCGGGGCGACGGATGAGTACTCGTCTCCAGGACCACCCGGAGGTTGATGACATGCAGCAGAGGTGCGCTATAAGGGCGACCAAGCTTCGTGACATTGAGTCACCACTGATATGTCAGTCAACATGTCTAATTCTATTTTGCATTTTTTTAATGATGAGATTATTAATAATGCCAACCAGTTAGGAGTTTCGCTAGGGAGTACTAGTATTGAAGTTTCTAGCTCGGTTAATGATCTCCTAGATTTGGAAGCGGAACGCGCTCTAGATACTATTCGAAACCTAGCAGCAGTAAAACCTATGAACGATGCAGAGATTGACATGTTAGGGGTAAGAGTGCTCGATAATTTATGTGCGGATCTTGCACCATCCACTCTTGAATCTGATGAAGAGGATGTAGTTCTAGAGGATGCCGTAGCAAGACCAACTGATCCCGGTTATGAGGACCGGATGGAAGACCATGATAAACCCAAGCGTAAGTGGAAGCGGAAGGTTTATGTGGCTTCCGCGGTTCATAGGAGTGCTAGGATTCGAACGGTCAAAAAATTTCATGATGACCTATGAAAGGAATCTTTTGGAATAGCAGAGGTCTTAAGGACTTGGATAAAAGAAGGTTCCTTGCTGAGGCGTCTCTTGAGCATCCATTAGATTTCATTGCTCTCTCTGAAACTGGTAGAGATAATTTTGCGCCCCAGTTTCTCAATACTTTATCGGGTGGTGTCGATTTTGATTGGCATTGCCTTCCTCCGCGAGGAAGATCGGGTGGGATCTTGCTTGGAGTGAGATGCGATTCACTGGAAGTTTGTAGTGTAGTGATGGGTGACTTCGCGGTTAAATTTCGGGTCAGGTCCAAAGCTGATGGGTCTAACTGGGCTCTGGTGGCGGTGTATGGTGCCGCACAACCCGAGCTTAAACCGGAGTTTTTGACGGACCTTATTCGAATTTGCGGATTCGAGCAGCTCCCAATTTTGGTTGGGGGTGACTTCAATATCATTAGGAGGAGAGATGAAAAGAATAATGATAATTTTGACGGCAGATGGTCGTTTATGTTCAATACCATTATTGAAAGCTTGGATCTGAGAGAGATAGAGCTTTCCGGTAGAAAGTTTACCTGGGCTAACGCTTTGCCAAACCCGACGTATGAGAAGCTGGATCGAGTTCTCGCGAGTGTCGAGTGGGAACAAAAGTTCCCTCTCGTAACGGTCCAGGCTCTCTCGCGCTTAATCTCGGATCACACACCTTTATTCGTGGACTCAGGTGAGCTAAACCACGTGGGAAACAAAAACACCTTTTCTTTCGAACTTGCATGGTTTGAACGAGAAGGCTTCCTGGATCTGGTAGCCAGGGAATGGGCTAAAGATGCAGGAGGCACGACCTCTGTCCAGCGTTGGCAGAACAAGATTAGGCATTTGAGAAGTTTCCTACGGGGATGGGCTAAGCACCTTAGTGGGGTTTATAAAGTTTAAAAGGAAAGGCTCCTTTCTCTGATTCAGTCCCTAGATATAAAAGCCGAGTCCATGATTTTGCAATCTGCAGAGCTCCAGACTAAGCTAGATGCGAAGATGAGGTTGAAAGAACTCCTCCGCGAAGAAGAATTGAAGTGGGCGTTGCGGGCTAAGGTTCATAGAGTGGTCCAGGGGGACGCAAACACTCAATTCTTTCACTTGATTGCTAATGGCAAACACAGAAAGAAGAGAATCTTTCAGCTTGAGCAAGATGAAGGAACGATTGTAGGGAAGGATAACCTGAAACTTTATATCACCGAATATTATAAGCAGTTATTTGGACCTCCGGAGGATAGTTGTGTATCCCTCGATGAGTCCAGGATTGAGGATGCGCCTCAACTAACTGCTCATGATAATGATATTCTGGTTGCCCCATTCTCGGAGAAGGAGGTGTTTGATGCTATAGCGCAGATGAAAAACAATAAGGCTCCCGGGCCTGATGGATTCCCGGCGGAGTTTTACAAGATATGTTGGCACATTATTAAGGGAGATTTACTTCCAATGTTTCACGATCTTTTCTCTGGACAGCTTCAGTTATTTCACTTAAATTTTGGAACAATAACACTGCTTCCTAAGAAAACGGATGCTGTGAGAATTGAGCAGTTTGGGCCGATTTGCCTTCTCAATGTTAGTTTCAAAATTTTCACCAAGGTTGGGACTAATCGGCTCACACAGATTGCGCATTCTGTGGTGCAGCATTCCCAAACTGCTTTCATGACAGACAGAAACATCCTAGAAGGGGTGGTGGTCCTGCATGAAACGCTCCATGAAATCCACTCAAAAAAGTTGGATGGAGTCATCTTTAAGGTGGATTTCGAGAAAGCGTACGATAAAGTAAAATGGCCATTCCTACAACAGGCGTTGCGTATGAAAGGCTTTGATGAAATCTGGCGACGCCAGGTTGAGTCATATACGCAAAAAGGGAGTGTTGGAATCAAAGTGAATGATGAGATCGGTCATTATTTCCAGACACAAAAGGGCCTGCGACAAGGGGATCCGATGTCCCCTATCTTGTTCAACATTGTAGTGGATATGTTGGCAATTTTAATAGGAAGGGCCAAGGAGGCTGGTCAAGTGGGTGCCCTGGTACCTCATCTAGTTGATGGAGGTGTGTCCATGTTGGGGAACGTTGCAGAAAATTAAAATTTTTCCTACGGTTTCACCAAGATCCATCTATGAGTTCATCTAGCAACGAGTATTCAGATTGGATAGCATCTACATACCACTTTGTAGATCGCAGCGGGCGTCGGAGTGAACGTGGATGAGGTAGTCGTATTTGCCGCGATCCAATTCACCGATGATCTAGTGCCGAGCAGACGGCACCTCCGCGTTCAACACACGTGCGGTCAGCGTAACGTCTCCTTCTTCTTGATCCAGCAAGGTGAAGGAGAGGTTGAGGAAGATGGCTCCAGCAGCAGCACGACGGCGTGGTGATGGTGGAACTTGCGATACTCGGCGGGGCTTCACGTGCACCTGAGGAGGAGGATGTGTTGGAGAGGGAGAGGGAGGCGTCCAGGGCAAAGGTGCTGCCCCCTCCCCCCTTTATATAGGTGCCAAGGAGGGGAGGCGCAGCCTGCCCCTCCTCCAAGGGAGGGTGCGGCCAAGAGGGGAGGTGTCCACCTCCCCAAGGCACCCCTGAGGTGCCTTCCCTTCATGGACTCTCCTTTTTCCACCCTAGGCGCATGGGCCCCTTGGGGCTGGTTCCCTTGGCCCATGTGGGCCTAGGCGCACCACCTAGGGCCCATGTGGCCCCCAGGGCTGGTGGCCCCACTTGGTGGACCCGGACCCCTCCGGTGGTCCCAGACAATACCGATATCACCAAACTTGTCCCGATGGCGAAACAGCACTTCCTATATATAATTCTTTACCTCCGGACCATTCCGAACTCCTCGTGACGTCCGGGATCTCATCCGGACTCGAACAACATTCGGGTTACTGCACATACATATTCCTATAACCCTAGCGCTCACAACCTTAAGTGTGTAGACCCTACGGGTTCGGGAGACATGCGAACATGACCGAGACGGCTCTCGGGCAATAACCAACAGCGGATCTGGATACCCATGTTGGCTCCCACATGCTCCACGATGATCTCATCGGATGAACCACGATGTCAAGGATTCAATTAATCCCGTATCGATTCCCTTTGTCAATCGGTATTTTACTTGCCCGAGATTCGATCGTCGGTATACCAATACCTCGTTTAATCTCGTTACCGCAAGTCACTTTTCTCGCATCAGTAAAGCATGATCCGTGATCAAACACTTGATCACATTGAGCTCATTGTGATGATGCATTACCGAGAGGGCCGGTGATACCTCTCCGTCAAGCGGAGTGACAAATCCCATCTCGATCCATGTCAACCCAATGACACTTTCGAGATACCCGTAGCATACCTTTATAGTCACCCGATTCGTTGTGACGTTTGGCACACCCAAAGCACTCCTACGGTATCCGGGAGTTACACGATCTCATGGTCTAAGGAAATGATACTTGACATTGGAAAACTCTAGCAAACGAACTATGCGATCTTATGCTATGTTTTAGGATTGGGTCTTGTCCATCACATCATTCTCCTAATGATGTGATCCCGTTATCGATGACATCCAATGTCCATAGTCAGAAACCATGACTATCTGTCGATCAACGAGCTAGTCAACTAGAGGCTCACTAGGGACATGTTGTTGTCATTATTCACACATGTATTACGATTTCCGGTTAACACAATTATAGCACGAATAAAGACAATTATCATGAATAAGGAAATATAATAATAATGCTTTTATTATTGCCTCTAGGGCATATTTCCAACAGTCTCCCACTTGCACTAGAGTCAATAATCTAGTTACATTGTGATGAATCGAACACCCATAGAGTTCGGTGCTGATCATGTTTTGCCTTAGGGAGAGGTTTAGTCAGCGGATCTGCGACATTCAGATCCGTGTGCACTTTACAAATTTCTATGTCTCCATCTTGAACATTTTCACGAATGGAGTTGAAGCGACGCTTGATGTGCCTAGTCTTCTTGTGAAACCTGGGCTCCTTTGCAAGTGCAATAGCTCCAGGTGTTGTCACAGAAGAGCTTGATTGGCCCCGACGCATTGGGTATGACTCGAGGTCGGTGATGAACTCCTTCACCCAAATTGCTTCATGTGCTGCCTCCGAGGCTGCCATGTACTCCGCTTCACATGTAGATCCCGCCACGACGCTTTGCTTGCAAATCGCACCAGCTTCGCCCCACCATTCAAAATATACACGTATCCGGTTTGTGACTTAGAGTCATCCAGATCTGTGTCGAAGCTAGCGTCGGCGTAACCTTTACGACGAGCTCTCCGTCACCTCCATAAGCGAAACATTTCCTTAGTCCTTTTCGTGTACTTCAGATATTCTTGACCGCTGTCCGGTGTTCCTTGCGGGATTACTTTGGTACCTTCCTACCAAACTTACGGCAAGGTTTACATCAGGTCAGTACACAACATGGCATACATAATAGAACCTATGGCTGAGGCATAGGGATGACACTCATCTCTTCTATATCTTCTGCCGTGGTGGGACATTGAGCTGAGCTCAATTTCACACCTTGTAACACAGTAAGAACCCTTCTTAGATTGATCCATATTGAACTTCTTCAATATCTTATCAAGGTATGTGCTTTGTGAAAGACCTATGAGGCGCCTCGATCTATCTCTATAGATCTTGATGCCTAATATATAAGCAGCTTCTCCAAGGTCCTTCATTGAAAAACTCTTATTCAAGTAGGCCTTGATGCTGTCCAAGAGTTCTATATCATTTCCCATCAAAAGTATGTCGTCTACATATAATATGAGAAATGCTACTGAGCTCCCACTCACTTTCTTGTAAACACAGGCTTCTCCATAAGTCTGTAAACTAAACGCTTTGATCATCTCATCAAAGCGAATGTTCCAACTCCGAGATGCTTGCACCAGCCCATAAATCGGCGTTGGAGCTTGCACACCTTGTCGAGATTCTTAGGATCGACAAAACCTTCGGCTGCATCATATACAATTCTTCCTTAAGGAAACCATTAAGGAATGCCGTTTGACGTCCATTTGCCATATCTCATAATCATAGTATGCGGCAATTGCTAACATGATTCGACGGACTTTAGCTTCGCTACCGGTGAGAAAGTCTCATCGTAGTCAACCCCTTGAACTTGTCGATAACCCTTAGCGACAAGCCGAGCTTTATAGATGGTCACATTACCATCCGCGTCATCTTCTTCTTAAAGATCCATTTATTTTCTATGGCTCGCCGTTCAGCGGGCAAGTCGGTCAAAGTCCATACTTTGTTTTCATACATGGATCCTATCTCGGTTTCATGGCTTCCAGCCATTTGTCGAATCCGGGCCCGCCATTGCTTCCTCATAGTTCAAGGTTCACCGTTGTCTAACAACATGATTTCCAAGACAGGGTTGCCGTACCACTCTGGTGCGGAACGTGTCCTTGTTGATCTTCGAATTTCAGTAGGAGCTTGATCAGAAGCATCTTGATCATCATCATTAATTTCCTCTCTAGTCGGTGCAGGCACCTCAGAAACGTTTTCTTGAGTTTCGCCATTTTCCGGTTCAAGAGGTAATACTTCATCAAGTTCTACTTTCCTCCCACTTACTTCTTTCGAGAGAAACTCTTTCTCCAGAAAGGATCCATTCTTGGCAACAAAGATCTTGCCTTCGGATCTGAGGTAGAAGGTATACCCAACAGTTTCTTTAGGGTATCCTATGAAGACGCATTTTTCCGATTTGGGTTCGAGCTTTTCAGGTTGAAGTTTCTTGACATAAGCATCGCATCCCCAAACTTTTAGAAACGATACTTAGGTTTCTTCCCAAACCATAATTCATACGGTGTCGTCTCAACGGATTTCGACGAGCCCTATTTAAAGTGAATGCGGCGTCTCTAAAGCATAGCCCCAAAAAGATAGCGGTAAATCGGTAAGAGACATCATAGATCGCACCATATCTAATAGAGTGCGATTACGACGTTCGGACACACCATTACGCTGAGGTGTTCCAGGCGGCGTGAGTTGTGAAACTATTCCACATTTTCTTAAGTGTGTGCCAAATTCGTGACTCAAGTATTCTCCTCCACGATCTGATCGTAGAAACTTGATCTTTCTATCACGTTGATTTTCAACCTCACTCTGAAATTCTTTGAACCTTTCAAAGGTCTCAGACTTGTGTTTCATTAAGTAGACATACCCATATCTACTCAAGTCATCAGTGAGGGTGAGAACATAACGATAGCCTCCGCGAGCCTCAACACTCATTGGACCGCACACATCGGTATGTATGATTTCCAATAAGTTGGTTGCTCGCTCCATTGTTCCTGAGAACGGAGTTTTGGTCATTTTACCCATGAGGCATGGTTCGCACGTGTCAAATGATTCATAATCAAGAGACTCTAAAAGTCCATCTGCATGGAGCTTCTTCATGCGTTTGACACCTATGTGACCAAGGCGGCAGTGCCACAAATATGTGAGACTATTGTTATCAACTCTAACTCTTTTGGTGTTCACACTATGAATATGTGTATCATCACGCATTTAGATTCATTAAGAATAAACCATTAACCATCGGAGCATGACCATAAAACATATCTCTCATATAAATAGAACAACCATTATTCTCGGATTTAAATGAGTAGCCATCTCGAATTAAGCGAGATCCGGATACAATGTTCATGCTCAAACTTGGCACTAAATAACAATTATTGAGGTTTAAAACTAATCCCGTAGGTAAATGTAGAGGCAGCGTGCGACGGCGATCACATCGACCTTGGAACCATTCCCGACGCCAAGATCGTCACCTCGTCCCTTCGCCAGCCTCCGTTTATTCCGCAGCTCCCGCTTTGAGTTACAAATGTGAGCAACTGCACCGTATCAAATACCCAAGAGCTACTACGAGTCTTGGTAAGGTACACATCAATTACATGTATATCACATATACCTTTGGTTTTGCGGCCTTCTTGTCCGCTAAGTATTTAGGGCAGTTCCGCTTCAAAGACCACTTCCTTGCAATAAAACACTCGGTCTCGGGCTTGGGTCCATTCTTTGGCTTCTTCCGGCAACTTGCTTATCGGGCGGCAACTTCCTTGCCGTCCTTCTTGAAGTTCTTTTACCCTTACCCTTCTTGAACTTAGTGGTTTTATTCACCATCAACACTTGATGTTCTTTCTTGATTTCTACCTCTGCTGATTTCAGCATAGCATATACCTCGTGAATGGTCTTTACCATCCCCGCATATTGTAGTTCATCACAAAGCTCTTGTAGCTAGGTGGAAGCGATGGAGGATTCTGTCAATGACCGCTTCATCCGGAGATTAACTTCCAGTTGAGTCAAGCGGTTGTGCAACCCGGACATTTTGAGTATGTGCTCACCGATGAGCCATTTTCCTCCATCTTACAGCTAAAGAATTTGTCGGAGACTTCATATCTCTCGACCGGGCATGAGCTTGGAAAACCATTTTCAGCTCTTGAACATCTCATATGCTCCATGTCTCTCAAAACGCTTTTGGAGTCCCGGCTCTAAGCTGTAAAGCATGCCGCCTTGAACGAGGGAGTAATCATCGCAGCGTGATCGCCAAGCGTTCATAACGTCTTGTTCTGCAGGGAGAATAGGTGCGTCACCCAGCGGTGCTCTTAGGACATAATCTTTCTTGGCAGCTATGAGGATGATCCTCAGGTTCCGGACCCAGTCCGTATAGTTGCTACCATCGTCTTTCAGCTTGGTTTTCTCTAGGAACGCGTTGAAGTTGAGGACTACGTTGGCCATTTGATCTACAAGACATATTGTAAAAATTTAGACTAAGTTCATGATAATAAAGTTCATTTAATCAAATTTAATGAACTCCCACTTAGATAGACATCCTCTACTAGTCATCTAAGTATTACATGATCCGAGTCAACTAGGCCGTGTCCGATCATCACGTGAGACGGACTAGTCAACATCGGTGAACATCTTCATGTTGATCGTATCTTCTATACGACTCATGCTCGACCTTTCGGTCTTCTGTGTTCCGAGGCCATGTCTGTACATGCTAGGCTCGTCAAGTCAACCTAAGTGTTTTATGTGTGTAAATCTGTCTTACACCCGTTGTATGCGAACGTAAGGACCTATCACACCCGATCATCACGTGGTGCTTGAACGACGAACCTTAGCAACGGTGCACGTTAGGGTGAACACTTTCTTGAAATTATTATGAGGATCATCTTATTTACTACCGTCGTTCTAAGTAAACAAGATGCAAAACATGATAAACATCACATGCAATCAAATAATAAACGTGACATGATATGGCCAATATCACATAGCTCCTTTGATCTCCATCTTGGGGCTCCATGATCATCTTGTCACCGCTTGACACCATGATCCTCATCATCATGATCTTCATCATCGTGTCTCCATGAAGTTGCTCGCCAACTATTACTTCTACTACTATGGCTAACGCGTTTAGCAATAAAGTAAAGTAATTTACATGGCGATTCTCAATGACACGCAGGTCATACAAAAATAAAGACAACTCCTATGGCTCCTGCCGGTTGTCATACTCATCGACATGCAAGTCGTGATTCCTATTACAATAGCATGAACATCTCATACATCACATATAGATCATTCATCATACATCACAACTTTGGCCATATCATATCACAAAGCACTTGCTGCAAAAACAAGTTAGACGTCCTCTAATTGTTGTTGCAAGTTTTACGTGGCTGAATTAGGGTTCTAGCAAGAACGTTTTCTTACCTACGCTCAAACCACAACGTGATTTGTCAATCTCTATTTACCCTTCATAAGGACCCTGTTCATCGAATCCGATCCAACTAAAATAGGAGAGACAGACACCCGCCAGCCACCTTATGCAACTAGTGCATGTTAGTCGGTGGAACCGGTCTCACGTAAGCGTCGTGTAAGGTTGGTCCGGCCGCTTCATCCCACAATACCGCTGAATCAAGATTGACTAGTAACGGCAAGAAGAATTGACAACATCTACGCCCACAACAAATTGTGTTCTACTCGCACAAGAAGAACTATGCATAGACCTAGCTCATGATGCCACCGTTGGGGAACGCTGCGAGAAAATTAAAATTTTTCCTACGGTTTCACCAAGATCCATCTATGAGTTCATCTAGCAACGAGTATTCAGATTGGATAGCATCTACATACCACTTTGTAGATCGCAACGAAGCGCCGGAGTGAACGTGGATGAGGTAGTCGATTTGCCGCGATCCAATTCACCGATGATCTAGTGCCGAACGGACGGCACCTCCGCGTTCAACACACGTGACGGTCAGCGTAACGCCTCCTTCTTCTTGATCCAGCAAGGTGAAGGAGAGGTTGAGGAAGATGGCTCCAGCAGCAGCACGACGGCGTGGTGATGGTGGAACTTGCAATATTCGGCAGGCTTCGCCTGCACGGAGGAGGAGGATGTGTTGGAGAGGGAGAGGAGGCGTCCAGGGCAAAGGTGCTGCTGCCCCCCCCCCCCTTTATATAGGTGCCAAGGAGGGGGAGGGCGCAGCCTGCCCCTCCTCCAAGGGAGGGTGCGGCCAAGAGGGGGAGGTGTCCACCTCCCAAGGCACCCCTGAGGTGCCTTCCCTTCATGGACTCTCCCTTTTTCCACCCTAGGCGCATGGGCCCCTTGGGGCTGGTTCCCTGGCCCATGTGGGCCTAGGCGCACCACCTAGGGCCCATGTGGCCCCCAGGGCTGGTGGCCCCACTTGGTGGACCCCGGGACCCCTCCGGTGGTCCCAGACAATACCGATATCACCAAACTTGTCCCGATGGCGAAACAGCACTTCCTATATATAATTCTTTACCTCCGGACCATTCCGAACTCCTCGTGACGTCCAGGATCTCATCCGGACTCAACAACATTCGGTTACTGCACATACATATTCCTATAACCCTAGCGCTATCAACCTTATGTGTAGACCCTACGGGTTCGGGAGACATGCGAACATGACCGAGACGGCTCTCGGGCAATAACCAACAGCGGATCTGGATACCCATGTTGGCTCCTACATGCTCCACGATGATCTCATCGGATGAACCACGATGTCAAGGATTCAATTAATCCCGTATACGATTCCCTTTGTCAATCGGTATTTTACTTGCCGAGATTCGATCGTCGGTATACCAATACCTCGCTTAATCTCGTTACGGCAAGTCACTTTTCTCGCATCAGAAAGCATGATCCCGTGATCAAACACTTGATCACATTGAGCTCATTGTGATGATGCATTACCGAGAGGGCCCGGTGATACCTCTCCGTCAAGCGGAGTGACAAATCCCGCCTCGATCCATGTCAACCCAATGACACTTTCGGAGATACCGTAGCATACCTTTATAGTCACCCGATTACGTTGTGACGTTTGGCACACCCAAAGCACTCCTACGGTATCCGGGAGTTACACGATCTCATGGTCTAAGGAAATGATACTTGACATTGGAAAACTCTAGCAAACGAACTATGCGATCTTATGCTATGTTTTAGGATTGGGTCTTGTCCATCACATCATTCTCCTAATGATGTGATCCCGTTATCGATGACATCCAATGTCCATAGTCAGGAAACCATGACTATCTGTCGATCAACGAGCTAGTCAACTAGAGGCTCACTAGGGACATGTTGTTGTCTGTTATTCACACATGTATTACGATTTCCGGTTAACACAATTATAGCACGAATAAAGACAATTATCATGAATAAGGAAATATAATAATAATGCTTTTATTATTGCCTCTAGGGCATATTTCCAACAGTCCATCCTCCAATACGCTGATGATACAATCATCTTTATGGAGCATGACTTGGAAAAAGCGAGAAATATGAAGCTGGTGTTATGCTTATTTGAACAATTGACCGGGCTAAAAATTAACTTTCACAAAAGCGAGTCGTTCTGCTTTGGTAGAGCCAACGATGAACATGAGGCTTATAGGCAATTGTTCGGGTGTGATTTGGGGGCTTTGCCTTTCACCTACTTAGGAATACCAATCTACCATCGTAAGTTGACAAACATGGAGTGGAAGTGCATCGAGGATCGATTTGAAAAGAAACTGAGTTGCTGGAAGGGCAAGCTCATGTCGTACGGAGGCCATTTAATTCTGATAAATTCGGTTCTCACGAGTATGCCTATGTTTATTTTGTCGTTCTTTGAAGTCCCAGTTGGAGTTAGGAAAAGACTGGACTTCTATCGATCGCGTTTTTTCTGGCAAGGTGATGAGGTAAAAACAAAATACCGGTTAGCCAAATGGGATATCATCTGTAGACCGAAAGACCAAAGGGGTCTTGGTATTGAGAATCTTGAAGTTAAGAACAAATGTTTTCTCAGCAAGTGGTTGTGGAAGTTATCAAGTGGGACTGACGTCACTTGGGCGCAAATCCTCCGTAGCAAGTATCTTCAAACCAAAACTCTGTCTCAGGTGACAGTAAGAGCGAGTGATTCACCCTTTTGGAAAGGGCTTATGAAAGTAAAGCTTTCCTTGTTTAATAGGACAAAGTTTATTGTTGGTGACGGTGCCAGTACGCGATTCTGGGAGGATACTTGGCTCGGAGAGGCACCCTTAGCAATCCAATACCCGTCTTTGTATAGTATAGTTCAAAGACGTGAGATTTTTGTTGCTACGGTATTACAGTCGATCCCCCTTAATATTCAGTTCAGAAGGGCATTAGTGGGTAATCTTTGGGAAGAATGGCTGCATCTAGTAAGGAGACTGATGGACATTCAGCTTTCCCAACAACCAGATGAATTACGCTGGAAGCTTACTAGGTCTGGAGTTTTTACTGTTAAATCAATGTATGTTGATGTTATCAATTCAAGCTCGATCCCTAGTTCCAAACATGTTTGGGCTGTCAAAGTCCCTTTGAAAATCAAAGTGTTTATGTGGTTTCTCCATAAACAGGTTATTTTAACCAAGGACAACTTGACAAAGCGTAATTGGACAGGATCTACTAGGTGTAGCTTCTGTGATCGGGATGAGACGATCAAACACCTTTTTCTTGATTGCCCGCTAGCTAAAGTTTTATGGAGGACGATCCATATTGCTTTTAATATTACTCCACCGAGTTCAGTCAACACGTTATTTGGAACGTGGCTTAACGGGGTAGAGCCCGAGTTAGCGAGACATATTCGTGTAGGAGTCTGTGCCTTGTTGTGGGCGCCTGAATTGCGAAATGATTTGGTTTTAACAGACAACACATATTCATTTTTGCAGGTTATTTTCAGAGCCACGACGTTGATCCGTTAAGTGGTCGCTACTCACTCGACAGAGGCCGTGGAGCGTTTGATTCTTGGATCTATCCATTTGGGAGATGGTAGCTCGGGATATCTTTAACCGCTTGATGGCGATCATGTAATTGGATAGGCAATTAGTTTACCTATCTCTTTTCACCCAGCCGGTTGTGGCGTCTTTATATGGCTAGTTTGTGTTTCTAGCCCATTTTGGCTCTGTGTGAGCTTTTTACACTTCTCAGTAGGAGACTTTGAGACCTTGTTGAAACTTATTTGGTTTAATAAGATGGTAGATGATCGCTCGATCGCAGAGGCGAAGTCCCTTTTGAAAAAAAATGACCCAACAAACCCGAGAAGTACTGCCTCAAAAAAATGTTTTAAATAAAGGGATAACGCTGAAGACAACTGTATCGCCAAGTCAGCAAGTATAATTTCAGTTTTCGCAAGGTGGCAACACCCGTGGGCGGAGGAGAAGCCGGAGGTCCTTAGCAATTCCTCCAAGGAGGAAACGGCGCTCAAAGCAATCGTCATCGCCGGCACAAACAAAATTAAGGCATGACTTTCTTCTGAAAAATCACACATTTTTTTTGCCGGGTAAATCACACATCTGTTGTCACCGAGCCCCGCCGCAACCAACAACGGCGGTCGCCAGAGGAAAGCGCTGAAGCCCGACGCCAAACCATGACCATGCACCACCTCGGTGCCAATTTGCTGCACCCCAATGTCCAAGCTCCACCACATACTTTGCGCCGCGAAAATATTTTTGTAGTAAGGATATGTACATTCATTTTAACTGCACACAAATGTACACATTTTTCATTGAAAACAATGCGATTTGTTTTGACTAGTGGACAGATGCACATTTATTTGAACACTTTTCCGGTCGACACGGTTACTTTTTTTTGAAAAATATTTTTCAGGCGTGACCGTGTCAGTTCAAATATATGGCTATGATGTCGATGCAGCACCTGTCACCTGCTAGATTCTCTAGAAAATGTTCACCTGCAAGATCTTGCAACTTGTGTTATTTATGTCAGGTTAGTTTGTTTGCAATTGCAGGGGGGCAGGTTGCTTACTTCAGCAGCTTGCGTTGTTCGTGTCGGCAAACCAAATACCGACGAGATAATTATTTAGCCCTAATCGCTGTCAGAAATCAAAATCACAGCTGCGAATCTCGTGTTAAACAAGAAGGGGGTCGTGCTTTTCTAGAGAAGGTTGGTGTTCTTCTTGGAGTATGCAGAAAATGGTTGGTTTATTTGGTTGGAGGAGATGCGTCAGTTCGTCATGGCAATCTTTTCGTTGCCTTTGTTTTTCGTTGAAGGAACATAGAGGGTTACACTTTGACTGCTGCCGGTAATGATTAGAACTCAATGACAGTAGTTAAAGTTGATCTGGAAACATATTTGCAGAAAAGAACAAGTTGTTCCCCTGTTCACATGTACACGATATAATCGACACATAAGTTTAGCTACTGGTATTGTTTTGGGGTGCAAGGATCCTATTTTACTAATTTAATCACATATATAATGCTTGCGACAATTACTTCTAGTATGATGAAATGCACAACTTATTACAACACAGAGGACCGTTGATCTTGCATTGAGATTTTTTTTTTAAGGAGGATGTACCCCGGCCTCTGCATCTGGACGATGCATACAGCCATATTATTAATTATTCGCAAAGACCATACAAGGTGATACATCAATAAGCCTGAAGCCACCATGTTGCCAACACCGTTGCTACTCCTATCCCCTTGATGAAGGCGTGCCGTATGTCCGGGCCTAATACCAAACAGACATCGCACCAACTAACATCTAAAGCCGGGGGTGTCCCATCCAAGCCACCACCTAGATTGAGTCCCACACCGGTCTGACACACTCCCTGTGAGCACCGCACGCTGCAAGGGCCGTCACCTCCATCTTCCCTCGGTTCATCCTCAGAGCAGAACTGATGCACCGACCTTGCCAGGCTTCTCTGCCATCAATGCCGCCATGACGCCAGACAGTTTCCTCCTCCTGCGCAAGTCCATCTCCAACGCGCCCATCGCCGAACCTCCGCGGCGCCATGCCGCCGGGATCCGTCGTCGGACTTGCGGTAGATGTAACACCGATCCTCCTCTCGTCCCCTCCAGCCAGCACGTGCTCCAAAACGATGCCCCCAGGAGGGACAACGGCATCGAAGGTGCCATCATCGTCTGATCCGGTAGACCGAGATCTAAGGTTTCCCCCGAAGCATCACGAGTGGGGCGCCATGACCTACAACAATGATGCCTCTAGAAGGGAACGACGTCATAGATGCCGCCATGACCGTAGTCGGCGCGATTTTCACCGGAAATCATGGCCCCCGATCTCGCAGTTGACTGAAACCGAATGAAGCTTCGCCTGAAGATCAAAGCCGCTGTCGGCACGCCAGCAGGGAGCCTCCAGCCGCCCCTCACTGGTCCTCCATGCGCTACCAGTTGCCACGCCGGGGCGGATCTGGACGGTACGCCAGATCCACGGCTTCCGACGCCCATCTCCAGACATAGACTCCATCGAGGGGAAGAGCACCATGCCGGCCATGGATCTGGCCGCCGCCGCACAGGCAAGGGACGCCGCCCTACCTGCAGCTCGCGGATCCAACACCGGAGTCACCCATGTCGCCTCCCGATGATCCTGCAGCCCCTGCCGTGTCCGGCCCTCCACGCACAGGACGAGGCACCGCAGCCGGACCTGCCCGCGCGCCGCCGTGCCCCGGATGAACGCCGCCCGCCGCCCGAGGACGCCCGCCGCGCCGAGCCCTCGCGCGAGGAAGGGATGGGGCCCGCCGTCGCCGACACTCTCACGGGCTTTGCCCGGCGGCGTAGATCGGCGGCGGCGAGGGGAGAAGAGGGGCGGGGGGACCTGAGGTGCCGCCGGCTAGAGTTGCCCCTCGGTCGCTCGTGAGAGGAGCGACGCGAGGGGCCCGAGATTTCGATTTCTCGGTGCTATCGCTGATATGTGCAAGATTTCTGTTTTTCCCACTCTTAGAACAAATGCTGCAACTGTTGCGTTGGATGAATACACAATATGGTGGAACATCTTTCAGATTGCCATGAACATATTTGGAAATCAACTGCGAATCAGTTAATTCTCAGTCAATTGAGATACCATTATATTTTTTTTACTAGATGAATAAAATTGAAAAACTTTTGCAAACATGATTTTAGATTAACATTGTGCAAATTCAGAAAACAACCCGTGAATTAGTCGACCGAGACATAAACACTTTCAAAACTCAACGTAGGAATTTTGACGGTTACATGCGTTGCATGGGTCGCTTTGCTATTGTTAGGTTAACAATCATGGTCATTTGGCACGCCCATTTAATTCCTGTGTTCTTGCATCACTTGATTGACTTCTTCCATGATGGGATCTATGCGTAATCCGTAGGGTTCTGTGCGTGGATATACTCCATAGGGTTTTTGTGTGTGTGGAGACGCTCCTTTCAGAGTATCATTTTGACCAAACAGTTGAATGAATATACTGTATCTTGTATACACCGAATGGACTCATGCATATATATTTTTAAAGAAATTACATGTAAATATGACTAGACCCATCAACCAGCCATGGTAGCAATTGAAAGCTCACCAAACGCATGATCGTTTACCTGTCAAAATTGTACTGCCGCGCGCGCGCACATACTTTGCTGCACGCGTGCACGCTTTCACTCGACTCCGCACGTCCTTCCAAAACCAAAACCCCCTACACCTCTACCGGGTTTTTCTTCTCCCCATGCCGTTGACGTAGAACCTGTACATCCTACAAGCACACAAAAGCACACGTACGCTAGGTAGGCGATACTACTCCGGTGCTATCCAGAGCATCTGCATTTCGTGTAGATGAAAGAAAAGGAAAGATTTACTGCGTTGGACCAAGCATGCACGCATGTAGTATCCTCACACTCCCGACAGTGCCGCGGAAAGTGACCACGACTCTCCCGAGAGCATTTGCGGTGATCGACAACGGTCCGTACCAGTAACATGCATGGATCGCTACAGGTTCATGCAAGGGAGAAGGAACCCGGCCAGCTGCGGCGCTAGCGACCCTGCCCAGCCCGGAAAGCAACCCGCAAGCCGGAGACGTGACACGGCAGGAGGAGGAGGCTTCTATTACTTGTCCCGGAGTAAGGGCAGAGCAGCACCATCGTCGGCGTCGCTCTCCGTGTTGGGCGCCTGCCTGCAGCCCACCATACACGGTCATTGCACTCCACACCAAGAGGAGAAGAGACTTTTGCGCGGGGTGCAATGGCTCCATGCGTCGCCGGCCGCGTATGGTTGCGGAGTCCACACCCTGTTTTGCGTGTATGTCTCTGACCAGTTTCGAAGGAGGTGTTCGGAGCGGGCTCGTCGCCTTCAGCTAGCTGTTGGGATCCAGTTGGATGGACGAGGTAGTACCGCTTGATGCATGCATGCATGCGTGTTGATTATTCGCCGCTGACCGACCGGCACATTGTTAGTTCAGCGCCAACTTATCCTTCATTTTTTCTAGGATCATCAGGTGTCCTTGAATACAATCATTCCTACGTTCATAAATACCTTCCTTTTTTTCTAAGCGTATAAAATTTGGCGTAGAAATTATAATAGAACTGGCGGGAACGCCGGGAAGGAAGAGAGACGTTGCTCACTTTCCTTCGCACGTAGACGTAGTAGGACCCGAAAGCATAGCTGGCGGGAAATCTAACGAACGGACGCCTTTAATACGGAGAGATTCCTCCTACCTCATTAAACAAGACCACACCACCATTAAATTCCCAAGTTTTGAAATCCCGGTGCTAGGAACCTATTCAAATTCGGCAACCGGGACTTTCTTCTTGGTCATCTAATATGTCTTTTTTTTCTTTCAGTTTTACGTTTGATTTTTTTCCCGCATGATTTTTTTTGCCAAATGGTTGATCATAGTGCAAATATAGGACTAGCTTGTTTTACCTACCCATGTTTCATAGTTGTGCAAGCTAATCATTTTGGCCGGCCCACCTGGCTTGAGCACAGCTTTTCCTTGACACTAATTTACCATGAGGATAAGAGAACGCCTAGAGAAGATGGTCGATCATGGTGCAAGCAAAGCAATGCTAGCGACTGGCTGGTCCACTCCCAAAGCACACAACTACTAGCAAGCAGCAGCCCATGGTGCTCCCAGATCCACCTACACTGGTCCCGGGGCCCCACCGACAGGCGCCTCAATGCGCATGTTCTCTAGCTTGCGTTTTTGTTTGCTATGCCTCCACCTCTGAGCTGGGCGCGCGCGGTGCATGCAGAGACAACCACTACCGCGGTACGAGTGTTCGACCACACACACACACATTGCTTGGGTTTGCCGGGAAGAAATCAAAATACTTGCCAGAGCTAGTTTGCTGCCGCAGAAAGTTACTACAGTATGTATGGCGCCTGCGCGCGTCCCGGCTGAATCCCTGGTGTCGTCGTCTACCCGGCTCCCCCCACCCCCCCGCGTGCGTCTGGATCGGTGGATCTTGGCGTTGGGACTTGCATGTGTGTGTGGCGGCGACACAGGGAGGACCACCGCAGTCCGCAGCGCCATGCATGAGAGTGCTCGCAGTTGTAGCCATGCTTCTTATTGATTGGCCTAAAACCAGTCACCTATCGGTGGACGACCGGTAGAGTACTATATTACTGGTCGATCACACAAGCTCGATTGAGCAGTAAAGGGGAAATTAGCCTGCGTAACACCTTTCCTTTTTCAAAAAAACTTTCAATCTATTCATCAACCGTCGAGTCAATACAAAGAACAACAGAAGTAAAAAATACATTCAGGTCCGCACTGCAGCGCGCCTCCCTCACTGAAGCGGTGCAAAGCCTGTTGTAGTAGACCGTCGGAAAGTTGCCGTGCTAATGCGCTACAGGACCAACAAAGAGAAGCGTAGGTCAAATGCTGGAATTTAGTCTATATTGTGGCAGCCCAATAACTATTTCAGAAATTCCTAATAAATCCTAGAGGCCCACTTAGCCCATTTGTGCAAGGCAAGGGATACTATTAAAGTTTAGTCCCACATTGCTAGTTGAGTGGGAATTGGACCTACTTATAAGGGAGGTTCTTTCCCCACTTGTATGAGCATGAGAATAAAAGGGACATCCACGCGCGCTCCTCCTCCGCCGCCACGCCACGCGTCGCAGGAATGAGCCGAGCCGATGTCTAATTTTTGCCACGCAGAGGTCGCTCCTCTCCCGAGAGACATATCAGAAGGTCCTCTTCCTCTCGCCACACAGTTCCAACCTCTGTGCTACTGCTGTCTTCCTCATCCCGGCTTGCGGCATGCACCGCACGTCGGGACAAGAGGCCTCCGAGACCGCACCTTTTGAGTCTGTATGAGAGAAGGGTGATAAGGTTTTGGGGAGGCCAGTACGACTCTCGGGCTCGCTTCATCACGGACGATCCGGTCGCGACGACTATTTCCCGACGACTACTTCTTCCTCGACGTCCACGACCTCCTCGAAGACATGGCGGCGAGGACACCGATCCCAAGTCCGGTAACCTGCTTTGCTATGCCGACGTGTTCTTCTCCTTTCGTTAGAAGTCCTCCTACAGCTTCTTGGCTCTAGTTTCGCCCTCTACGTATGTTAGGTTACTGTTTCAGATAAGCAACTTCATCTAGTGTCATTCTAGATGTGTTTACCTCAAGTTCATATATGCGCATTTATGTTTACCTTCTCTCTGTCAGATTGCATGACTTGCTCTATATTTGCTATTTTAGTCATGCTTTATCTAGTATTTTTGTTAATAAAATCATTTGGTAAATTGCTCATATTTTCAACACAAAAGGATCCAACCAGTAGACACATGACCATTGACGAATGAAGACTGGATCCACATGGATCCGTTGAAGACAAGCACCGGTCGAATCCCCCAAGATCCACTAGAGACAAATCTTCACGCGCCCTTCAACGATGCAAGAAGCGTCAGAACAGGGGCCGGGCGGCGAGAATCTTATTCAATCTACGAGAGTCACCGCCGCCTCGTCTCTGAGCCGGTACAAACCCTAAAAAAAACTTAGAAAACACCTTATCATTGTGAGGATACTCAGCACCGATGCGAGGTTAATTAACCTACCTCGTGTTAGCTAGGCTCGAAGCCGTTCCCCACGCTCCAGCAGACGATCAGCTATCGCGACGCTGCATCACTGCTAACACCGTGTTACTCGAATTTGGAGCGAGCCTTTTCGTTGAAAGCGCATTAAACTCCATTAGTTGGCCGTACGTTACATGCTGCCTCGTAATAACTGTCCTGTCCAAACACGCTTTCGAATCCATCCATCCATCCCTCTTCAGATCTCCTCCTCTCTGTTGGATGGCGGGAACCGAGAGTTTTGCCAAAGGCAGAGCTTTTAACCCAACCATGCAAGAATCCAGGTCCATGGGGTCCCACACGCAGGCGGCAGTAAAAGCGATCACCGATTCACCGTGATACATCTGCACAGAGCGTGCGTGCGTGCGTGCACGGAGAAGTAAGTACGCTGGTGCACCGCACAGGTTCCCCCTGCCACCCTTCCCGTCACGACTCACGACAAAGCGCAGAGAAAATTTACCTCTCACGGCGTCACTGTCACGCACTTGCGGATCCAGCCAGACCTGAGGTATATCGTATGGCGGCAGCCCGTGGCGGCCGTACGTACGTATACGTATATGTATCCCAGTCACACTGACGTACGTACATACGCGGCAGGCAGGTCGTGCCCGCGGGGGGCCGGGCCGTCGTTCTCCCGTCATCCCTCGCCGTGTTTGGCAGCGAAGCGCAGCGCAGCACGGCCGACCGGCCACGCCCCACCGGTGAGCTGTCGATCCACCCATTCTATCCTATCCACTGAGGCCAGCAAGAACCTAACGACATCACCCAATGGAGAGTACGCCACGTACGTTGCGTGTCGAGCGCCCGGAGCCAGGCACGGTACACGGTCGGCGCGCGCGTGCCGGTGGTTGCACGTACGCTCTGGCCCTGCACCCGCGTCGTCACGGGAATTAAACGCCGCCCCGGCTGCCGCGGCTGGCCAGCCGGCGTCGTGCTCCGGTGCTCCGGCTCCGGCTCCCTCGACGAAAACTCCTGTGCGGTGCTGTGCGGCCTGACACAGATCACATGCCGGCGGAACCGGCTCGCGCGCACCCACGCGAGCACACCGGTGCGCGCGCCCGGGCAGGGCAGGCCACCCGCAATGATCAGCGCGCACATGGGCTTGTGATGGACGCGCGCGCGCGCGCAGGACCAGAGACACGGCTTGACCCACCCCAGCACCCCATGCCCCCCCTCTCTTATTTCACGCACCTAGGCCAGCGCCCGCCTCCCTCTTAAAATCCCCGAGCCCCCTCGCTCCCTCTTCCCTCCATCCAACCCGAACCCGTCCTCTCCTCTCCTCACCAGGTCACGAGAACCGAGCCCGCCTCTGCATGTATGAGCCGCAATCATCATAAGTAGTAACATTCCTCCGCCGAACTCACAACGCCCATCCCAAGAGCCTGCAACACTTCTATATCTGCACCTGCATCCATCCACATACCGCTGCTGCTTCTTCCTCGCAGCTGCTCTGCCTCCTCTTCTTCTGCTCTGGTCTCCGAACCTTCTCCTGCTTTTGCTATCTCCGACAGGGTGCCGCTGCCGCACGGTGAGCGTGCGTGAGGCCTGCCGTGGGCGGTGAATGTGCGGCGGCCGTCTCGTTTGGGCCGGCGTTTGATCGGTTTCGGAGCGTCGGGGGATGCCGGCGGCGAGGAGGGTGCTCAACGCCTTCGCCGACGACATGCCGGAGTTCGACCGCCGCCAGATGGGCTGCATGGCCGGCATATTCCAGATCTTCGACCGCCAGCGGATGCTCACCGCGCGTCGCGCCGGCGCCGGCGCTGGTGGGCGGCAGCCGCAGCAGAAGAGACTGCCCGCAGGTAACCGCCGCACCTACCTCACCATGTCCACCATTGGCTCTCCTGCCATCTTGTGTCCATTCCATTCACACTGCCATCGAGCTCTGGCGTAATCTTCTTCTTGCTTACGGTTTCATCTTCTTCGGTTTAATTAGCGGATAGTCTCCGAGTTTTTAGTGGCTCTCTGAATCGCGCGCTGCAACTCGTTCTGCCATCGTTGACCAGATGCCAGCAAGAAAGCTATCAAGTGGTTTTTCCCTTGTCAGAAAGATTGCTTGTTGCGTTCGCTGAACACAATTCCTTTCAGACTGCCATACAGAGTTGGGTGACATGGACAGTTGTTGATAGGTTCAGAAAAAAACAACCACCAAAATGGTTAGTAAATAAAACGGTACCAATGGTAGAAACTTTCTTTGTTGCAAAAAGCACAGTAGATTCCCAAAGTTTAGGTTTGAAAACAAGTTTTGAAGGTCCTGATTTTATTTCAAGTTTTTTCTGCTGACAAGAGACAAAAGGCTTGAGCTAAAAAAGTTTGCTGCTAGTTACTGTAAGGAGAACATCTAGAACTACAGCAGTATATAAACAGCAAAGAAGAATCTGATGAGTCTGATCTCAAAAGCATTTCATCAAAAATAAGAATGTTCAATGACAGCGCCTAACCACTTTTAGCACTATATGAGCCGGGCATTGACATGGTGACAGGCAATTCTGTGTATTCCTGTATCCAGAAGTAGCATTACTATTTTCAGCGAAGAGGACGGCTGAACAGTAGGTTACTGAATTTCTTTTCTAATGAAACTGAAGAGGACAGCTGAACTTTTGATTTATGAAACATTCTTGAGATGGTAGTTTAATCAAGGAGATGACAGGTTAACAATTGAATATAAATTTCCTTTTCATGTTACAATAATGGTGAATAGAAACAAAAAGGCATCACCTTTTATCCCATCAAATCCATCCTTTTGTTATTATTACCATGATGGGATCATAAACTGATCTGTTTTCTCTGTTTAAAATTTAGACTACTATTCTAATGTCCTTTCATTTTTGTCCAGGCCGTACTCCACCAGAAAGCAGCAGCAATGTTCCAGTGCAGAGCTCAGATACCCCCAAAATCATTCTGGTGATTCCCCCATCTAGACTAAATCAACTTAATTTTATTGGCAGGAAAACCAAGGAAAGGCTCTAACCTTTCAGTTCACTTTGCAGGAGAAAACACTCAGCAAAAGCATGACCGAGAACAGTAGCCTTTCGATAGAGTCATCAAGAGCTTCTTGTTCTTCCTCTTCATGCTCATCCTTCTCGTCGATCGACGGCAGCAAATCAGCCCAGCAGGAGCTCCCATACATCAACGAAGAGCTCTTTCCGCAGAGGCCACCGAAGAGCTCACCAAGTCTGAAGAGCGCTGACATGGACACCAAGACCGCACAGCCGAACGTCGGTTTCAGAGACATCGTCAAGGACTCCATCAACCGGGACTCGGGAGGGTTAACTGTCATGACCACGGCGAATGGAGCAAGAAGGAACGTGCAGTACAAGGACTCGCCAAGGCCATTGCTGCTCTCCAAATCGATGGACGGAACCTATGTCATCAGCATCGACAGGACCACCAAGGCCGTCCCCGCAAACGTCGTCGAGTCCAGCAGGCGTTTCCCAGAGCAGTCGCGCTTCTCATGCGACGACCGACGGCTCCTGCGGCCGGCTGAAACCCAAGAAGCCAAGAAGCCTTCTCCCACAAGGGCCAAAGAGCTTCCTAGGCTGTCCTTGGACAGCAGGAAAGAGTCTCTGAGCCCAAGTTCACGTCTGAAGAGCTACAGTTACAGGAGAACCGATGACTCTCTCCTGGACGCTCTGAAGCCTCAAGACTCCCCGGGCCACAGGCGTTCCAACAGTGTCATCGCCAAGCTCATGGGGCTGGAAGAGGCACCAGATGCTATGGGGATGCTGGTCGCTGATAGCTACGAGCCTGCAAGATCACCAAGAACAGCAGCACAAGCCACACGGAGCGAGCGTCCATCGCGCTCTCCCAGGAGAGATTGCCAGGATGCGTGTGGTTCGCTGCCCAAAAACGAGCCTTCAGCACTGAAAACAAGACCTCCTCCAAGAATTCTCACTGAAGCTGCTCCCTGGAGGCAGCAGGAGAGAGGCGTCAGCGTCACCAACAGCAAGGCTTCACAATGCCGAGAGGCTGAGGTGAGGCCAAGAACCGCATCTCTCTATGCCGATATAGAGAGAAGGCTTGGTGGGCTCGAGTTCTCAGAGTGCAACAAAGACTTCAGAGCTCTCAGAATTCTGGGTGTGTTGCATGCAAAGGATGCTAAGCACCAGAACAACGATGGTGATGCCGCATCAGTGGCTTCTCAGAGCCAAGAAGAGGATTCAGCCACCACCAGTTCCAGAAGCTTCCAGTCTCCCATTGTAGTCATGAAGCCAGCAAGAACCACCGACAAGCCTGGGGTCTCAGTTGCTCCCCTTGCAGGGCTGAGAGGCCTCAGGAAGCTGCAGCCCAGAGATTCATCCTTCACTGACAAGAACGAAGCCAGCAGAAATGAGAAGATCCATTCTCGCGTTGCAAGGGCTCAATCCAAGTCTGACGAACCTGCAAGCAGAGCGAGCTCGCCGAGGCCTACAGGGTCATCAAGCCCCAGGTTAGTGCAAAGGAAGGCAGAGTCGGAGAGGCGGTCTCGTCCCCCGGTCTCACCAAAGTCTCCAAGCAAGAAGTCAAATGAAGCAGCATCCCCAAGAGGAAGAGCAAGATCAAAGCCTTCTCAAGTGAGGAGCAACCGTGACAATGAGGTCTCGCAGAGTCCAGGAAGAAGGATCAGCTTGGCGAAGCAGATTGACGTCAGTATAATGGATTGTCAAAATCCTCTGGCTGCTAGATCATCCTTCATTGACCCAAAAATGCCGAGCCAAAAGGTACAGATAAATAGATATACAATCATATATGAAAGAAACCAGCCAGCTCTAAGTATTTTTTTTTCATATGCTCATTGTTATCACCAACTAACGAAACTTCCCATTTTCTTCAGAGCCCTTCTTCAATCCTGGGTTCAGATCACAAGATCCATTCACTGGAGAACGCGCTGAGCCCCGTCTCGGTCCTCGACACATCCTTCTACCATAAAAGTATCTCAGATTCATTCAAAGGTGAGAAGTTGATCTAGCATTTTTCCTGCATATTCCTTTGCAATGAAATAACAGATAAACCACCAATTTGTTAATAATCGATAGCCACCAGCTGTAAGATCAATGGCATAATAGGTCCTACTATTTGGTCCCATTCAATTCAGAAGCACACAGTGCTATGCAAAGGACAAACATAGTTAGCTGTAAGCATACCAGTGCCGCTAGTGACAGATAATCTGCATTTAAGGCTACCAGGCAGCTCGTGGTCCTGCGAGTGGGAGTGGGAGGAACCACATCATATTGATAGTTGCATCTGATGTGCTGGTGCTGAACAGTGCTATTTTCGCAAGCCCCACATGTTGCACTCGCTCATACAGCAGCATGATGCATGTCCTCTGGTGTCTATGCATTGCTAGTGTAGATGTGCCCACCAGTGTCCCCTTTACAGATGCACCTAGTGTGTGTGGTTCAGTGAATCATGTAGCCAGAACAGTACAGTGAATTCATATCTCCAGTCTGATCCATGTACATGCCTGTTTCAGTTTAACTGTCTGTAGCAGATTCAGTATTTCTGTCTGGTACATTATTTTTCTGCGGTTGTGTCAAGCATTGGTTCCTTAATATGTGTACATCCTTTTTCTGATTGTTCAGATGGTGAGACGCATACTTCAGACGAATGCTGGAATTCAAACAGCCTGCCGGACACGCCGCAGTCGAAGACGAGCAGTGAAGTCAGCCAGATCAAACCAGAAAACCTGGAGGCGCTCATTCAGAAACTTGAACAATTGCAATCGATGAATGATGAAGCTGCAAACTCCAAAGATCACCAGTATATCTACGAGATACTCTTAGCATCTGGTCTTCTGCACAAGGAACTTAGCTTTGCAGCAATGCCTGCACAACTTTCGCCATCCAGTTGCCCGATCAATCCAGAGCTCTTCCTCATTCTAGAGCAAACAAAGCCGCACTTCATTTCAGCGACTCAAGCTGTTACCGGAGCTAAGAAGAGTTCTGACCCTAACATGGAGAAGCTTCATCGCAGAATTGTGTTCGATCTGGTAAATGAAATTATAGCTCAGAAGATGAACATCTATAGCTCTGCAAGTGGAGCGGCGAAACTTCTTCGATCAAGGAAGTTAAGTGGGTGGCGTCTATTCAAGGAATTGTGCACAGAGGTTGATAGGCTCTTATCCGAGAGCTCGGCAGCGAAATGCTCTGAAGAGGATGAGGATGAAAACATACCATTATCTGAGGATGCATTGTATGAGATGAAAGATTGGGGTAGCCCTGAAGGTGAGCTACAAGGCATGGTTTTGGACATTGAAAGATCCATCTTTCGGGACCTCATTGACGAGGTCATAGGTGGCGAGGCTACAGAGAGGATGCAAGCTGGACAATGGAAATTGCGTAGGCAGCTGTCTTTCAGTAGTATAAACTGAATACGACTGGCGATAGTTGTTGTTTCCATTAGGAAGCTTAGCCACTAGTATAAATGTAACCTTTGTGTTTTTCTGAAGACTGAATTATATAGAAGAAATATAATTATTCCTGGAACACTGGTCTCGCGGACATTTTTTTGAGGGAAGGAAAGAAGTTCTATTTTTAGGGTCTCGCGGACATTGACACGAGAGGAAGGCAAGCAGTTGAATATCAGTTATGCACTTGTAGAAAGTCTTATTTTTAGTAGATGTTACATACTTACTTTGATCAGAATCAGATCATCTTCCATTTCTTGATTGCACAACTACTGTTTGTTCCATAATACACGATCACATGAAGCAACAGTTTCTTACACAATCTTCATCTATTTTAGATAAGAAGGGACCATTCGGCTCCTGCATGCCAGGAAGATCGCACACTGTGTTATACTACTAGATAACAAGATGTTTCCTGCCAGATGGGTGTGATAACGCCCACTAGAAGTTTCAGGCCTGTGGTTAGCTCCCAAAACTGTTTGTACATCACAAAGGAAATTCTACGGCAGCCCTACCCCGACACTCGCACGAGGGCGGTGTCCCTTGAACCGATCATCGCCTCACAGTAAATGAATTGATGCATTTTACATGGATATAAATGAACATCCATAGGTTGGAATTGAGGCCCCGTACAGGCGAAAATCGCACCCCCACCTCGGCGCAACGACACGTCGTCGAGCTCTGGACAAGAGAACTGTACCACAGTCAGTACCCGATCATCCAGGACGCCGGACACATGATGCAGGATGTTAATTGATTTGTACTACCGGCTAGAGAGGAATGAACAGGAGAGGGCACCGGACACATGGCGCAGTTTCATCGGCAACAGCTAGGGGAATGCACGGGAGGGGACAGGCATTTCTTGGAGAGGACGAGACGAAGGCGTACCTGGGGGGCCGGCCGCGGCGGGCGGAGCTCCGGGGCCGCGGTGATCATTCTGGGCAGGCAAGGGGAATTTCGCACTGTAAAGATTTCAACGCCACTGTTAGAGAGGTCAAGAGGCTGATCATGGCGACGCACGTGGAACCGCGTCATCGCGGCGGCCGCACCGGGGCCTGGCCTGGTGGAGGTCGATGCCTTCCGGGCTTGGAACCGCACATGGAATGCCACCGCTCCCGCTCGTGGTTCGCTCGCTCGGTCGTCTGGAACAGGAACCCGGCACTGGTGGTGGTTGATGGCAGTGGAGCACGCCGTCCTGCTGCCCTGGGCGATATGCACACCTCGCGTAGGCATTGCGTCGAGCACGTGGTGGGCGTGGCGCCGGCGAGCCCGTCGCTCCGCGCCGCAGCGAGCTAGATAGCCCCGTAGATCTCTGGAGCAGAACGCTGGCTTCCAAGGCACGCGAGCTATCCAACCTAAGAGTCACAGACCCGTTGAACACGGTGAGAGCATCTACTTGGAGCACACAAAATATCACTCATCAGCTTGAAAACATAGACCAATATATATGCACTGCTCCTCCATCTTTCCTCCAGCCATACCCAAGTACCCACTTCCATAACGGTGTGCAGAAATTCTGAACTCAACAGGCAGCAGCATACAAACACTGAACAGGTAGCAGTTTACAACTCGCATGCAAACAAGGCGTTGCATTAAGCACTAAACATCAGTGACAACACCACTCAAGGGAAAGGGGCTAAGAGGAGTCACGCAGCAGATGACAGTCGGGTCTCAGGAAGCAGAAAAATACAGTGTCAAAACTGAACTCTCCAGGCGAGTCGTCCTAGGCGTTCTGATAGTGGTGCAGCAACACTTTTCCGCCGGCGTGTCCGACAGAGAGGAACCCGCAGGCACCGGGGGTACTGGAGGCTGAACCAAGGCCCTGGCCAGTTCTGGAACACGGTGAGAGACGGGACGTGCACGAGCCTCATTCCGTTCCGCTCCTTCCCCGAGTTTATCGCCAGAACCTGGGCGTTGTGGTTGAACTTCATCTGACCGATCTCAGTCGTGAGGTTCTCGATCGCCTTCAGCGGCTTCCTCTTCCCGCCGAGGAACACGCCCCTGCTGTACACGTTCACGATGCTGCTGCTGGAGCCTGTGGCGAAATAAGAGCCGTCCTGTGAGGTGCAGGCCTGTCAGGGAACCCTTGTCGATAGCCTTGTGCATACACTTCCTTGTTCTAAGATCCCGGTGGTAAACATGGCCATCCCCGCCACTGCTTAGTAACTGATTCCCACCGTCCGCAAAAGCCAATGAACGCACATTTCTGTTCATCTTCAAGGTCCCAATTAGCTGCTTTGCTTTGGAAGATATCAAGAGAATGTACCCCTCATTACCAACAGACGCAATGGTTTTTGAGTCAGGTGATATCTCAAAGCTTTCCAGGCTTTTCTCCTCGTGCCCGGTCAAGGGTCCAATCTTACTAACAGCAGCTTCACCAAATCAAATGAGTAGAAGAATTTCCTCCTGCCTGAAAGGATCACTTCAGAGCCATCAGGTAGAAAGGATGCCTTGTAAACCGGACAATCCTCGATAATTTTTTTTTTTTTGCGGGGGATCCTCGATAAATATGCTCTGGATCATGGGGTTTCTTTTCCCGTCAATCTGGAAAAATCTCAGATGTTTATCCAGGCCAGCAGCAAGCATCAGCTGTCCATTCCTATGAAACTGCACGGAATTGATAGGACCAGTAGATGGCTCCTGCGCATTAGCATCAACAAGCCTTGAAAAGTCCAACATGCCAAGTAAAAAACTTAGCGGTACCCTTGACAACAAGCTCATTGTTGTTCTGAAGAATATTGTCGACTCCGCCATCCTCATCGCATTCATCATCATAAACCCCAGGGAGAGGAGCCTTACGGCCCATATCTGCCCAGCCAGTGAAGGGGTTCAACTTGGCATGGTGACCACGCAACCTAGCTTCATACTCTCTGCCCGAGATCACACGCTCATCAGCCTCCTTTCTCAACTTCCTCAATCTAGCCATGCTTGCAAGACAGGCATGGAGGCTTATCCATAACCCATCTTCTTTGTGTGCGAAGGTTTTGTCAGCACGGTATTATCCAAATGGCTCAATACTTCAGGCCAGTCCCAAAGTTGGCATCTCTTACACATGGCGTAGTATACTAAAAGGGGTTAACCTGCTCAAGAAGGGGATCATATGGAGGGTTGGTAGTGGTAATAGCATTGACATTTGGTCTGACCCTTGGATTCCGAGAGGAACTACTAGAAGAGTCATCACACAGAGGGGTAAAAACACCATTACCAAAGTAAAAGACCTGCTTGATCCTAGCACAAACAATTGGGATGGAGACTTGGTTAGGCAAACCTTTCTTCCTGAAGATGCGGATATTATTGTACAAATCCCAATTCACGAACATAATGATGATTTCATTGCATGGCACTATGATAAAAAAGGTATATTTTCAGTTAAATCTGCATATAGAGTTGCTGTAGACAGTGCGGCTCGGGAATCTATTTCAGGACTAACTTCCTCCTCTAGTGCAGATGAAGAAACACGGGGCTTTGATTGGTCAAAACTGTGGTCACTTCCTCTTCCAAATAAGATCCTTCACTTCTTATGGCGCGTATCTACAGATAGCCTACCTCTGCGAATGAAGCTTCAGCACAGAGGTATGCATGTAGATACTCGATGCCCTGTTTGCTTCCGATTGGATGAGGATGGCGGACACTGTTTCATTAAGTGCAAAAAGGTTAAGGAGGTGTGGAGGAAAGCTCAGTTGGAGCATGTTAGAATGCAAATTTTGTCTTGTGCAGATCCTCTGGGCTGTATGGAAATAATCATGAACCTTAACAAAGAAGAAAAACTTAAATCTTGCCTGCTCCTCTGGCACTGGTGGCATGAAAGGAATAGAGCAAATGCAGGAGATAATATTAGATCCTCTGATGAAATATGTCACTCCATTAACTATCTTTTTGTGCATTTCCTTAAGGTTGGGGAAATAGGAGGAAAGCCAAAGCAACAACAAAAGGAAAGATGGTCCAGGCCTCCAGCAGAAATTTTGAAAATCAACACAGACGGTGCTTTCTTGGAAAACACAAAGTCTGGAGGATGGGGCTTTGTAATCAGAGATGATTGTGGTATGGCGATGGCAGCTGGTGCAGGTAATCTGGAGCGAGTCTCCAGTGCGCTTCATTCGGAGGCTTTGGCGATGCTTTATGCCATAAACATAGCCATCCAAATGGGTTGTAACAGAGTAATGTTAGAAACTGACTCTGTGCAACTTAAAAATGCGGTTCGCACTGAAGAATATGATATGTCAACTCTGGGAGCTGTCTTCAAAGATATTAAGTTCCAGTTGCATGTGGGATTCAGTGGTGTTTCTATTGTATCATGTCCTAGGTCTTGTAATGTAGTCGCACACTCTTTAGCAGCGTATGGTGCTAAATTAGAAGCTGGCATATCTGAGATTTGGCTTGGCCAGTTTCCAGATTTTGTAAATGACGCTGTAGCTGGAGATTTGTCCAGCCCTGTTATATAATGGAATGCAATGGTGTTCCTTTCAAAAAAAAAAAAAAACTTCCTCAATCTTGCAACCTTTAAGATATCCACCTCAGTCCTCTCGTCCTCGTCATCTACCCACACAGGCTTCCTCCCCTTATTGACCGCCTCACCTTCATCAACTTCACTGCCGAAGTCCTCCTCATAAACAGGCAATCCATCGAATTCCATCACTGGCAGACTGATCCATGAAGAACAAAGGACCATCCTTGTCACGAGCCGACACCGCAGCACCAACTTCTGTGCCAAACTTCAGTAGCGCATAGATCGGCCCAAACAGTGAACTCTCCAGCTGCCTCATCTCCTCTGCCTCTTGATTCTGCTTGGCTTCCAACGCCTTGGCCTTCCTTTTCTTCAAACCCTTATTGTGATCCTCCTTAGCCCTCTTTTGCTTCCTATCCTTTACTGTGGCTCTCTGTCTTGGGTTCCTTACCAGCCTCTGCATCCAAAGCAACGGGGGAACCAATGCCCTCGTCACAATCATCATCGACCCCACTTCTCTCCATTGGGCGCTTCCGGGGCGCATTCTGGGGATAGCAAGCTCATCCTGACCCAAGGAACAGCCTGCTAAATAACATCAATAAATGAGACCATGCTAATCCACAAATGTACAAAGCTTGTACCGATTGCAAGCTAGGGTACTGAGGCCTATGACCCCAGCCAAAATGGTGGCCACCGGCACACAATTTCGTTGGCTCATTAGTTTGGGCTTAATCATTCATATCATATCACTGTATGACTAATTTTTTGAACGAATCGCTGTATGACAAATAAAAGCTCATACCTCGAACACCAATGTCCAATACTGCGGACGGGGTGGCGACAGCAGGGACGCGATGCCGCGACGAGATAGAACGGGGGCGGGCGGCGATGGAAGCAACGCGCGTGAGAGGTGCGAGGCGTCGGCGCCGGCGGCGGCGGATTGGAGGAGCTTGGGTGCAGCCGTGCAGGCCAGAGCACAGAGCTAGGGTACCCAGGAGAGAAGAAGAGGACGTACGGGCTTGGTGGTGGAAAGCGACTGCGGAGCACACGGAGGGTCAGGTGGATGGCCGCCGCGCCGCCGTCTAGAGTGAGGGAGGGGAGCGCCGCCAGGATAGGAGGGTTCTAGAAGAAAAAGAAAAAGCAAAGACGAGCAACATCGGGGTCGTAATAAGAACAACGAAAAGTCGGACTCGTGGGTCGGACCGACGGAGCCCAACCGCAGCCCGAGCGTGCTGCGATCGGGTCCGGTCCGACCGCAAGCTGCCGAGTGAGGGCCCAGAAGCCAGTGAGACGCAGCGGGAACATTCGCGACCCGTCCCCCACCCCCACCACCCCCAAAAACCCTTCCCGTTATAAACCCCCTCCGACTCCTGCTCCGTCCTTTCCTCTCTCTCTCTCTCTCTCTCTCGCTCCGCCTCCTCGATCGAGTTCAACTGCCCCGCCCGCCACCCGCGTCGCCCAGCCGCTCCGCTAGGGTTTGCCCGCCCTCCCGTGGCCGTCGGCGGCCGTCGGCCCGTGCTCCGTCCGGAAGGTAGTGCCCCTCTTCCCCTCCCTGCGCGCGCGGCTCGATCTCTCCTGTTTTACGCTCCCCGTTCCGTTCCGTTCCGCCGGCTCTCGGTTCGCCCGGTGCGCGCTCGTCCTTCTCGTCGTGGCGCGGCTCGAGGGACCTCGCGGGTTTCGTTGGTCTGCGCGGGGGTTAGGGTTTGGTGTGGTGTAATGCTGCCGGTCTGGGCGGATTCCTGGTTTAAACCGCGTCGCCTGGGGATTAGCACTGGGTTGTTTGTTGGGCATAAATTGGTCCCGGAGCGGCTACGGACAAGCTTTCTTGTGGTCTGTGTGCTTGGGTGAAGGAAAGGGACTCCCTTTGACGACAAAATTGACGTATTGTATGGGTTGCTGCCTGGCTGGGGTTTACGTAATGATGTTTTGTGTGAAAATGTCATCTTTATTTGTCTATACTCTCAATCGGTATTAAACTAGTGTTGCCCGTTGACTGGTTTGGAGTATCAGGACGGCCTAGCGCTGCCAATCTAATGCTTTTTGTTTTGCTGTGGTCATTAGATAGGTAGCTTATGTGTCGTGTGTGGTTTCAGAATTTTGGTGGGAGTGCTCCATCATGGCACCGAGCTGCAGACATTTAGTATTGCTTTTGCCTAGTGGAACATTCTTTGTTTGCATTGCAACAGGCTTACGTGCATCAGATCTAGTGGATGGTTCCATGTGTAGTTTATTTATTTTGTTATCTAGTTTATTACTGTTTCAGTTCTGAAATTTCAATCATTTTCCTGTTGTGAATTGTTTTTTCCTATATGGATGTTACTCTGAATGGTGGCCGATTTTCTTTGCAGAAAGAGGTTGTAGCTAGCTTTTCTGATGATTTGTTTTATTTCCAATGTTGATAAGCTCAGGTCGAGTCTGCTGAATAAATGGCTATTGTTTTGTGTGATGATTGGGAGAAATTGGAAAAACAGTTATGAGCTCAAGTATCCAAACGCTGTATCCAATTTTTCTCAATCTGATAGTTATTGTCATTGGGCTATATCTGGGATCTGATAGTTATTGGCATTGTTCCAAGTTCTTATTTTACGCTTTCCGTGCAATCGACTTGGCTTGCTCGATGCACGCTTGTCCTTGTCATGGCGTGGCTTTTGTCCGTCGATGCGGTGGTCGGGTTTGATGGGTTTAAAACTATGTTTTCTGTGAATTAACAACGGATTATTCTGGGTGGTTGTTTAATAAATTGGTCTTGTAGCAGTTATGGACACGCTTTCATGGGGTTTACTTGCTTGGGTGAAGGAAAGGGCCTCCTTTTGACGACAAAATTGATGTATTGTATGGGTTGCCGGCTGGGGTTTATGTAATGGTTTGTGTGAAATTGTCACCTTTATTTATCTAGACATACTAGATTCTCAGTCGCTATTAAACTAATGTTGGCTGTTGACTGGTTTGGAGTATCAACAGCCTAGCACTGCAAATCAAATGCAATTTTTGCTGTGGTCATTAGTTAGGTGGCTTATGAGTCTTGTATGGTTTCAGATTTTGGTGGGAGTGTTTCATGGCACCGTGCTGCAGACATCTAATATTGATTTTGCCTTGTGGAACATAGTTTTTGCAACAATGTTTACAATTTACTGTGAACCTTTCTGATTAACTATAGGTTTTGAATAGCTACATCCTTTTTATGCTGCTCGATCGTCGCACAATATTCATTCGCCTCAAAACATGAGATACTAATCAGTGTCATCTATTGTGCAGCAATGTCTACGCCAACTGGGAATTACGTACGTCCTTTTCATCCGGATGTGGTACTGTTTTGCTCCCATCTTATTTATTATTAATCTAGAGTAATAGCAGTATTGCTAAACACGATTGGTCTTACTGACAGATTGGGAATGCGTTTGCTCAACAATACTACAGAGTTTTGTGTTCGTCACCAGAGCATGTCCATAAGTTCTATCATGATGAAAGTATCCTTGGTCGACCAGATTCTGATGGTCCATTGACATCTATAACCACTACATACGTAAGTGCAGTACAGCAGTAGTATTCTATGATATTACTATTATGTATAAGTTGTATAGATTAAACGTGATTAGGTGGAAACTAGAATTCAGGGCACACCTGTTCACTTATTTTATACCAGAGCTTGTTTTTGTCCATGCTATTGATGGACTTCACTTCTGTGATTTGCCACTTAGAATTAGAATAGCTTGAGGACAAATAACAGCTAGTTTGTTTAAGGTAGATTTTGCTAGCATGTTGTGATCATCAGGCTGCTTTGGCGTGGTAACTCACAACAGGATACCACTTCCATGTTCTCATGTGGTCACCTACGCAGAGTGTTTTTTTACTGTAAATTGGGCAGGTAGTAGTAGCAGTAGTGGTGGTATTGTGCAATTAATCAAATATATAGGCCACACGTATTGATGAAATTTGGTTGATTATCTAAAGGGCGTGCATCTGTAGGTAATGTTTGTTAAGGATCATCCATGTAATATCATTTGCCTGCAGTAAGTATTAGTTTTTCCAGCTCTCTTATTTAATTTGTCTAAGATGTATTGTATAATCAGCTACTCCCTCCGTCCGGAAAAACTTGTCATCAAAATGGACAGAAAGGGGTGTATCTAGAACTAAAATACATCTAGATACATCCCCTTTTATTCATTTTGATGACAAGTATTTCCGGACGGAGGGAGTACATGGTCATATCACTTTATACATGCTACTTGCTAATCCATGCCTAGTCACCTGATTTGTATAACTGACTTGTTTCATGTGCTTGACCAGGCTATCAATCAACACTTCTTATCTACAGATATGAAGGGCTGTTTGATACAGTTAGATAATGTAGATACTCAGCCATCCCATGGTGGTGGTGTGCTCATTTTGGTTACTGGATCTCTTACCATGCTTGATACTGTGAAGCATAGATTTGTTCAGTCATTCTTCCTTGCTCCACAAGAAAATGGAGGCTATTTTGTTTTGAATGATGTGCTTCGAGGTGTGCCGGAGATGCCATTGGCTGAGACAAATGAAGCTTTAGTTGACCATGTTAATGGAAACACTCAGATTGCCCCATTTCCAGCTGAACCAGGTAATGGAATTTCATCTTCAAACTGATCGTTTCATAGCTTGCTGACATTTCAATATTTGACCAGAAACATCTGTCAAGGAGAGCATGGACCCAGAGCTTCCATCTGCAGGGAATATTTCCACCAATGGTGAAGTCATAAATCCATCTGCAGAGACGATTCTTGTGGATGCTGAAGTCATAAATCCATCGGCAGAGAATATTTCCATCAATAATGAAGTCATGGATCCATCTGTAGAGAGTATTTCTAGCAAGGAGAAAGTCATAAATTCATTTGGAAATGAAAATTCTCAAATTAAGAATGATGCTATTAAGATACCTGAGGTAGCACCTACTCCTGCCTCAGCTCAGAAGGATGTTATTAAGAAGACTTATGCATCGATTGTAAGTTCCTCTTGTTTTCCTGCAGTTTCCCCCACTAATTGTACTGCCAGAATTGAGTGAGTTCTGGATGTGGAATAATAATTAACTCGATCTGTTATGCTCGCTTACTGGCTTCTGTGACTTGCATGATAGGTTAAGGCCACAAATGAGAGCATACCGCCAGCACCCATTACCAAACCCAAACCCAAACCCAAACCTAGACCAAATCCAACAGTAAAGAGAGCTGAAAATGGGGAGAAATCTTCGTCTGTTCCTGCAAAAACTACGCATGCAGCTGATACTGCGCCTCCAAATGACCAAAATATTTCTGATGGTTGGTGCTTTCTCCATCTGTTTTATAGAAAATTGAAGCACATATCTTTGTTGTACTGAACTATAACACTACCTTGTTTGCAGACCAAGGGTATTCAATCTTTGTGAAGAACTTGCCTTGGAATGCAACTATCGAAATGGTTGAGGCTGAGTTCAGTAAGTTTGGTTCAATCAAGCCTCGTGGTATACAAGTTGTACACCGTCAGGTTAGTTAATATTGTATGAATGTAGGCTTGGTTTCTATGAAACATATGCTTCATAACATTAGTTTTGCATTGCAGGCTGATGGGTTCTGCTTTGGCTTTGTCGAATTTGAGTCTGAAAAATCAATGAATGCAGCAATCGAGGTTTGTTCTCCCAGTGTATTTTCTCATTTCACGCTATTACTTTACAAGTTAAATTTAGCTACGCTGCTGCATTCTGTTTCAGTTTGTGCAACTTTAAGTTAGCTGGAGCACATTTAGCTACATTGTCTAAAATAGTGGAGGGCTAATTGTAACTTGGCCTACTTGTCCATCGTCATTTCAGCATTTTAAGTATGTGCAAGATGTTGCAAGAGCTCTATAACTAATACTCGTTTTGACTTTTAGGTATTTAAAGTTCGTTTTGGCTCGTATGTGTCTTATGTCGAGGAGAAGCGAACTCCAAAACGAGGTGAGCTGCATCATGATATCGGCACGTCATATATGCAACTAAAATAGAATGATTTCTTCCATAGTTTTAGTCCACCTTTCACAGGTGGACATGTCATATGCAACCGTTGGTGTGTCCTTGCTTTCCATCTGAAAAGAAGTCCTTACTCTCAAAAAATTAAAATGAACAACTTTGTACTAAATCAGCAACACTTAATTTCGAACGGAGGTAGTATAAGATAGCATCTGGATGGTTAGAAACCAATTAAATTGCAATTTGTTTTCCTTCCCATCTCCGATTAAGTTATGCTGCTGATAACTGATCCATGTGTACAGTAAATGCTGCCTCCTTTGCATATTTGTTTTAGTTTAATTCCATTGTTGCAAGTCATATTTTTGCTGGTTTCTAGGCCTTGCATGCTTGGATTATAACTTTCAGTTGTTAATTCCCCCCAAAAAAACTTTCAGTTGTTAATGGAGTCACCCATAGTGAGTACAATGGCAATGCCCGGGGCAGTCGGGTCCTGCCAGACAGAGGTGGTTACCATGGCGACAACTTCAGGGGACAGGGAGCAGGCTTTGTGAACAATGGCAACTACCGTGATGGCGACAACTTCAGGGGTCAGGGGCCGAGCTTTGGGAGCAACAATAACTACCGTGATGGTGAAAACTTCAGAGGACGGGGAGTGGGCTTTGTGAACAATGGTAACAACTACCGTGATGGCAATAACATGAGGAATGATAACAGAAATCAGAACGAGTACTCAGGCCATGGTCGAGGAGCGCAGGGGAATGACTACCGCCAGAATGACTCCCGTCAGAACAGGAATGACTACCGTCAGGACGGGAATGGCTACCGCCAGAATGGAGACGACTACCGCCAGAACAGGGACGGCTACCGTCAGAACGGAGATGGCTTCCGCCAGAACAGGGACGGCTACCGCCAGATCGGAGATGGCTTCCGCCAGAACAGGGACGGCTACCGCCAGAACGGAGATGACTACCGCCAGAATGGGAACGGACACCATCAGCCACGCCCCGTCCACAACGGGAACGGGAATGCGAATGGGAGGCCTGGCCGCTTCAATGGTCCCAAGCAAATAGCAGTTACCGCATAGTGTGCAATCCAGCAAAGTAGGAAAAGAGAGTGTTCGCCTATTGATACTGTTTCGCACCCCCTACTCCTTTAGGAATCTCTGAAATCATCCGCATTCTCTCGCATGTTCAACCTGATGATACCAAGTTTCGGCTGGTGCCTCTTTTGTGGCTGGTTGCTGCCCGCATTTTCGAATGCTCTGACCTGTAAACATCATGCGGAGATTTTATATAGATGTGGTTCGGTATTTGTGCGAATCCTAAATCATTGACGCTGTTTGGTTTTAGTTTCTGGGGGCTTTAGCACAATTCTTTTATGGCAGGCTGGAACTCGCTTGAGGATGTGTGTTATGTTGAGTTGTTCCTCTCTTTCAGTTTGTTATCTTTGGTTGGCGTTTCTGAGCTCATGCCTCTTGTGCTAATTTCTTGATGCTTGACGGTGCTTATATAGACGAGTTTTAACATGGCCCAAAGCAAGCACATGAGTTTCTGCTAAAGTGTTACGACAGCTAAAAATTCGCTATTTCACTTATATTGGCCGTCATGTGTGGTTGGTTATACTTTAGGTGGTGTTTGGTTCTCTAATCCTAGGACTTTTTCTAGTCCCTGGGACTTTTTAAAAAAGATTCTCAAGGGGTATTTGTTTCCAGGGACTTTTTGGCGTAGGGACTAAAAAAGTCCCTCTTAGAGGCTTTTTAACCAAACAGGAGGGACTATTAGGGATTAAAAGATGCTTTTTGGGACTTTTTCAACCATGCCCCTCCCTGCATCCATTGCCCCGCCGCCCCATGGTGTTGTTTGGTTATTATTTTTCTGTATAGTAGGGGTAACATGATCATTTATTAACCTCTAGGGAGGGACTAGGAACTTTTTAGTCTCTGGAAACAAACAGGGAAGAATTTTTTAGGAACTAGGGACTTTTTAGTTGGGACTAGAAAAAGTCTTAGGACTTATGAACCAAACAGGGCCTAAGAACTTTTAGCAAAAAGTCCTAAAAAAGTCCCACCCTGTTTAGTTTGCTAAAGACTTTTTCTAGTCCCAACATAAAAAAGTCTCTGAAACCAAACACCCCCTTAATCCAATCTCATTTCCTGTAAACATCACTATCAATCAATAAAGACCTGAAGTATTAGTACGAATGCATCAACACAAAACAAAGCATCATTGCTTTTTTATGGGAAATGTTGCCGCTTTATTTAATTAAAAGTTTGGGTGTTCATCCGAAATTACATCCAACAAAAGTCCGGGGAACTGAAAACCAGACCTTACAAAGATCATCTCCTACACATACTCTAGCAAACTTATGTGTGACAACATTAGCAAAACGTCGTACCCATGTAGCCTGTACCTCAACAAAGGATTGGAACATCTCCTTAATCTCTCCAATCCACGGCCTCAGTGAGCTAAAATTCTTCCCTGGCTGGTTTAGCATCTGAACAACCTTCTGACTGTCCAGCTCTACGTGAAGCCTCCGAACATTTCTCCCCTGTGCTACTTGAACTGCTCTTCTGCAAGCCAGTACCTCGACGGCCTCCGGATCACCAACGTGTGGAAAGGAATGGCATGCCCCTGCAAGAAAAGCCCCGTTGTGGTCACGGAGAACTAGACCTCCTCCACCTCTGTCAGCTTGTTTCGTAGTAGCTCCATCGGTATTCGCCTTGATCCACCCCTCAACAGGAGCTTGCCAACGCTGCACCTCCTTCTGCATCATTGTTGGCTTGTATCTTGTGGGGCACATCTCCACGATGGAGGGGGGAATAGTTGCCAGTTACCAACATCATTAACCAAAGATCCAAAAATATACATGAATGGAACTCGAAAAGAAAAAAAAAGACGGAGTAAAACCCTTGTTAGATCAATCTGAGACGCAAAGTCGATTTACTGAGGACCAAGCAATCACATGAGCACGACACTGAGATTTGTTAACGAGGTTCACCGATATGGCTACGTTCTCGGAGACCTGACTACGGGCGCTCCTTCCCGTGACACCGCTACAATACCGCACACCGGTCGCCCGGGCGCCGACACACGCCGCCGGCACCCCCGCGTGCCTGTGCTATTATGTTGGCATAGGTTACATTAGGAAAAGTATCAGGTACTCCTATCCTTGGGATACTCCCGGTGTGCCAAATTCAAAAAAATCATTCTTAAATGTATCAAAAAAATTCAGAAAAAATATGAATGTTCACAAGGTATTCGACTACAACTCCTAAAAGTATATATTCAAACTCGAAATGCACATTGAGAAACAAAAAAAGGTAAAATCCAGATGCAAATAGTGTCAATGTTGCTTTTGTCTTTTTTCTTACGCTATTCGTGCTAGATTTCACATTTTTATTTCTCAATGTGCATTTCAAGTTTGGACATGGAATTTTTAGGGATTATAGTTACATTCCTTGTGAACATTCACATTTTTACCGTAATTTTTTGTTACAATTAAGAATGACTTTTTTGAATTTGGAGCACCAGGAGTACCTCAAGACGGGAGTACCTGATACTTTCCCAAGTTACATCATGTGTCTACCCCCTTAATTATATAAGAAGCCTAGAATACAAGTGTCTTATTAGGACACAACTTCATATTCTATCTACACATCATACGACTCAGAATCCCACTGTAACCTACGTTGTACAATAATATTCGACACAATTCTAACAAACTCCGCCTCGGCGAATATTCTTTACCATCTTGGATTCATCCATGCGTCGAATCTTCATGTACTTTGGACTTGAGATTATACCATGAGTACCACAGCTACTCTAAGACTCCATGCGATTCCACCTGCAACTGTAGTCCCTTCTTGTCTTCTTCGCAGTCAATGCTTGAGCAAAATTAAGTTCCTCTTTACTCTACTTTGTGCTCCCAACTTTCAGAGTATCCATTCAACTCTATCACATATCGATCTGCGTGAAAGTGAACAATTCACATATTGGACGCCACACATAAAAGCTACCTGAACTCAACATCACCGCTCTTTCTTGACCATCTGTCTCACTCACAAAAAAAGACCATCTGTCTGAAATTTGAAGGAAATTCACCGTTGCACTCTGTCACGCTGAGTCAAATTCCCAGTTGTCTCACCCCTTTTTCTGGATAGTCTCTGGCATGTCCCACAGCTATAGCACTCCGCCTCCTTCTGTACTTGTCATCCGCACTTTTCCATGTACACCGAACACCACAAAATATACGGCCATGTACTCTCTCAGCTTTTGACAATTTTAGACTTTCCGCAGATTTCAAAAACATTGGGTACAAAAGGAGGCGGAGTGCAGGCAGCCTCGCCTTTGTAACAGTGGGTCCACAAATCTCCCAATGTTTTTGAAAGAACCATGTGGGGTACTCGTGAAGGAAATATGCCCTAGAGGCAATAATAAAGTTGTTATTTTATATTTCCTTATTCATGATAAATGTTTATTATTCATGCTAGAATTGTATTGATCGGAAACCCAAATACATGTGTGAATACATAGACAAACACCGTGTCCCTAGTGAGCCTCTACTTGACTAGCTCGTTGATCAAAGATGGTTAATGTTTCCTAACCATGGACATGAGTTGTCATTTAATAACGAGATCACATCATTAGGAGAATGATGTGATGGACAAGACCCATCCGTTAGCTTAGCATATTGATCGTTCAGTTTTATTGCTATTGCTTTCTTCATGTCAAATACATATTCCTTTGACTATGAGATTATGCAACTCCCGGATACCAGAGGGATACCTTGTGTGCTATCAAACTTCACAACATAACTGGGTGATTATAAAGATGCTCTACAGGTATCTTTGAAGGTGTTTGTTGGGTTGGCATAAATCGAGATTAGGATTTGTCACTCCGAGTATCGGAGAGGTATCTCTAGGCCCTCTCGGTAATACACATCATAAGAAGCCTTGCCGCAAAGTGATGATGAGTTAGTTGCGGGATGATGTATTACAGAACGAGTAAAAAGACTTGCCGGTAACAAGATTGAACTAGGTATGAAGATACCGCCGATCGAATCTCGGGCAAGTAACATACCGATGACAAAGGGAATAACGTATGTTGTCTTTACGGTTCGACCGATAAAGATCTTCGTAGAATATGTGGGAACCAATATGAGCATCCAGGTTCTGCTGTTGGTTATTGACTGGATAGGTGTCTCGGTCATGTCTACATAGTTCTCGAACCCGTAGGGTCCGCATGCTTAACATTCAACGGTGATTTAGTATTATATGAGTTATGTGATTTGATGACCGAATGTTGTTCGGAGTCCCATATGAGATCACATACATGACGAGGAGTCTCGAAATGGTAGAGAGGTAAAGATTGATATATAGGATGATAGTATTCGGACACCGAAAGTGTTTCAGGTAGTATCGGGTATTTATCGGAGTACCGGGGGGGGGGGGGTTACCGGAACCCCCTGTTGGGGAACGTTGCAGAAAATAAAAAAATTCTACGGTTTCACCAAGATCAATCTATGAGTGCATCTAGCAACGAGAGAGACGAGTGCATCTACATACCCTTGTAGATCGCGAGCGGAAGCGTTCAAGGGAACGGGGTTGAGGGAGTCGTACTCGTCGTGATCTAAATCACTGATGATCCTAGTGCTGAACGGACAGCACCTCCGCGTTCAACACACGTGACGGTTGGGAAGACGTCTCCTCCTTCTTGATCCAGCAAGGGGAAGGAGAGGTTGATGAAGATCCAAGAAGACGACGGCGTGGTGGTGGATGCAAAGAGCGATCTCGGTAGGGCTTCCCAAGCGCCTGCGAGAGGAGAGGTGTAGCAAGGGAGAGGGAGGCGCCAAGAGCATGGGTGCGGCTGCCCTCCTCCCCTCTTTATATAGGCCTCCTAGGGGGGGCCCTAGGAGATGCAATCTCTGGGGCGGCGGCGGGTGGCTTCCCCCAAGCCGGTGGGGCGCCCACCCCTAGGGTTTCCCAACCCTAGGCGCAGGGGGCCCAGGCGCACCAGCCCACCAGGGGCTGGTTCCCCTCCCACTTCAGCCCATGGGGCCCTCCGGGATAGGTGGCCCCACCCGGTGGACTCTCGGGACCCTTCCGGTGGTCCCGGTACAATACCGGTGACCCCCGAAACTTTCCCGATGGCCGAAACCTGACTTACTATATATAATTCTTTACCTTCGGACCATTCCGGATCTCCTCGCGACGTCCGGGATTTCATCCGGGACTCCGAACAACTTTCGGGTTACTGCATACTCATATCTCTACAACCCTAGTGTCACTAAACCTTAAGTGTGTAGACCCTACGGGTTCGGGAGACATGTAGACATGACCGAGACACCTCTCCGGTCAATAACCAACAGCGGGATCTGGATACCCATGTTGGCTCCCACATGCTCCTCGATGATCTCATTGGATGAACCACGATGTCGAGGATTCAAGCAACCCAGTATACAATTCTCTTTGTCAATCGGTACGTTACTTGCCCGAGATTCGATCGTCGGTATCCCAATACCTCGTTTAATCTCGTTACCGGCAAGTCACTTTACTCTTACCGTAATGCATGATCCCGTGACCAGACACTTGGTCACATTGAGCTCATTATGATGATGCATTACCGAGTGGGCCCAGAGATACCTCTCCGTCATACGGAGTGACAAATCCCAGCCTCGATTCGTGCCAACCCAATGACACTTTCGGATATACCGTAGTGCACCTTTATAGTCACCCGATTCGTTGTGACGTTTGGCACACCAAAGCACTCCTCCGTATCCGGAGTTGCACAATCTCATGGTCTAAGGAAATGATACTTGACATTTGGAAAAGCTCTAGCTAAACGAACTACACGATCTTTGAGCTATGCTTAGGATTGGGTCTTGTCCATCACATCATTCTCCTAATGATGTGATCCCGTTATCAATGACATCCAATGCCCATAGTCGAAACCATGACTATCTGTTGATCAACGAGCCAAGAAACTAGAGGCTTACTAGGGACATGTTTGGTCTATGTATTCACACGTATTATGATTTCGGATAACACAATTAAAGCATGAATAATGACTATTATCATGAACAAAGAAATATAATAATAACCATTTTATTATTGCCTCTAGGGCATATTTCCAACAGTCTCCCACTTGCACTAGAGTCAATCATCTAGTTACATTTTGATGAATCGAACACCCATAGAGTTCTGGTGTTGATCATGTTTTGCCCTAGGGAGAGGTTTAGTCAATGGATCTGCTACATTCAGGTCTGTATGTACTTTACAAATATCTATGTCTCCATCTTGAACATTTTCACGAATGGAGTTGAAGCGACGCTTGATGTGCCTGGTCTTCTTGTGAAACCTGGGCTCCTTGGCAAGTGCAATAGCTCCAGTGTTGTCATAGAAGAGTGCGATCGGCCCCGACGCATTGGGTATGACTCCTAGGTCGGTGATGAACTCCTTCACCTAGATTGCTTCATGCGCTGCCTCCGAGGCTGCCATGTATTCCGCTTCACATGTAGATCCCACCACGACGCTTTGCTTGCAACCGCACCACCATCGCCCCACCATTCAAAATATACACGTATCCGGTTTGTGACTTAGAGTCATCCAGATCTGTGTCGAAGCTAAGCGCCGACGCAACCCTTCTGACGAGCTCTTCGTCATCTCCATAGACGAGAAACATGTCCTTTGTCCTTTTCGTACTTCAGATAGTCTTGACCGCTGTCCGGTGTTCCTTGCCGGGATTACTTTGGTACCTTCCTACCAAACTTACGGCAAGGTTTACATCAGGTCCGTACACAACATGGCATACATAATAGATCCTATGGCGAGGCATAGGGATGACACTCATCTCTTCTTTATCTTCGCCGTCGTCGGGCATTGAGCCGAGCTCAATCTCACACCTTGCAATCTGAGCAAGAACCCTTTCTTGGACTGATCCATATTGAACTTCTTCAATATCTTATCAAGGTATGTGCTTTGTGAAAGACCTATGAGGCGCCTTGATCTATCCCTATAGATCTTGATGCCTAATATGTAAGCAACTTCTCAAGGTCCTTCATTGAAAAACACTTATTCAAGTAGGCCTTAATGCTGTCCAAAGTTCTATATCATTTCCCATCAAAAGTATGTCATCTACATATAATATGAGAAATGCTACTGAGCTCCCACTCACTTTCTTGTAAACGCAGCTTCTCCATAAGTCTGCATAAACCCAAACGCTTTGATCATCTCATCAAAGCGAATGTTCCAACTCCGAGATGCTTGCACCAACTCATAAATGGATCGCTGGAGCTTGCATACCTTGTTAGCATTCCCAGGGTCGACAAAACCTTCCGGCTGCATCATATACAGTTCTTCCTTAAGATGGCCGTTAAGAAATGCCGTTTTGACGTCCATTTGCCATATCTCATAATCATAGTATGCGGCAATTGCTAAGATGATTCAGACGGACTTTAGCTTCGCTACGGGAGAGAATGTCTCATCATAGTCAACCCCTTGAACTTGTCGATAACCCTTAGCGACAAGTCGAGCTTTATAGATGGTAACATTACCATCCGCGTCCGTCTTCTTCTTAAAGATCCATTTGTTTTCTATCGCTTGCCGATCATCGGGCAAGTCTGTCAAAGTCCATACTTCATTTTCATACATGGATCCTATCTCGGATTGCATGGCTTCAAGCCATTTGTTGGAATCTGGGCCCGCCATCGCTTCTTCATAGTTCGAAGGTTCACCGTTGTCTAACAACATGATTTCCGGACAGGGTTGCCATACCACTGGTGTGGAACGTGTCCTCGTGGACCTCACGAAGTTCAAGAGTAACTTGATCCGAAGTACCTTGATCATCATCATTAACTTCCTCTTCGCTTGGTGCCGCACCACAGAACATCTTCTTGAGCTGCGCTACTCACGGTTCAAGAGGCGTTACTTCATCAAGTTCTACTTTCCTCCCACTTACTTCTCTCGAGAAAACTCTTTCTCCGAAAGGACCCGTTCTTGGCAACAAAGATCTTGCCTTCGGATCTGAGGTAGAAGGTGTACCCAATGGTTTCCTTAGGGTATCCTATGAAGACGCATTTTCCGACTTGGGTTCGAGCTTTTCGGGTTGAAGTTTCTTGACATAAGCATCGCATCCCCAAACTTTTAGAAACGACGCTTAGGTTTCTTCCCAAACCATAATTCATACGGTGTCGCCTCAACGGATTTAGACGGTGCCCTATTTAAAGTGAATGTAGCTGTCTCTAGAGCGATCCCCAAAAGATAGCGGTAAATCAGTAAGAGACATCATAGATCGCACCATATCCAATAAAGTGCGATTACGACGTTCGGACACACCGTTACGTTGAGGTGTTCCAGGCGGCGTGAGTTGTGAAATGATTCCACATTTCCTTAAGTGCGTACCAAATTCGTGACTTAAATATTCTCCTCCACGATCTGATCGTAGGAACTTTATCTTTCGGTCATGTTGATTCTCTACCTCATTCTGAAATTCCTTGAACTTTTCAAAGGTCTCGACTTGTGTTTCATCAAGTAGACATACCCATATCTACTCAAGTCGTCGGTGAGAGTGAGAACATAACGATATCCTCCATGAGCCTCAACGCCATTGGACCGCACACATCAAGTATGTATGATTTCCAATAAGTTGTGTTGCTCGCCCATTGTTCCGAGAATGGTGTCTTGGTCATTTTGCCCATGAGGCATGGTTCGCATGTGTCAAATGATTCATAATCGAGACTCTAAAAGTCCATCAGCATGGAGCTTCTTCATGCGCTTGACACCAATGTGACCAAGGCGGCGATTACCACAAGTATGTGGGATTATCGTTATCAACTTTACATCTTTTGGTATTCACACTATGAATATGTGTAACATCATGTTCGAGATTCATTAAGAATAAACCATTGACCATCGGGGCATGACCATAAAACATATCTCTCATATAAATAGAACAACCATTATTCTCGGATTTAAATGAGTAGCCATCTCGTATTAAACGAGATCCAGATACAATGTTCATGCTCAAAGCTGGCACTAAATAACAATTATTGAGGTTTAAAACTAATCCCGTAGGTAAATGTAGAGGTAGTGTGCCGACGGCGATCACATCGACCTTGGAACCATTCCCGACGCGCATCGTCATCTCGTCCTTCGCCAATCTCCGCTTATTCCGCAGCTCCTGCTTTGAGTTACAAATATGAGCAACGACACCGTATCAAATACCGGTGAGCTACTACGAGTAATGGTAAGGTACACATCAATTACATGTATATCACATATACCTTTAGTGTTGCCGGCCTTCTTGTCCGCTAAGTGCTTAGGGCAGTTCTGCTTCCGATGTCCGCTTCCTTGCAATAAAAGCACTCAGCCTGTGCTTGGGTCCATTCTTTGACTTCTTCCCAAGAATCGGCTTACGGGCGCGCCCTTTCCGTCCTTCTTGAAGTTCTTCTTACCCTTGCCTTTCTTGAACTTAGTGGTTTTATTCACCATCAACACTTGATGTTCCTTCTTGATCTCTACCTCCGCTAATTTCAGCATTGAATATACCTCGAATGGTCTTTTCCATCCCCGCATATTGAAGTTCATCACAAAGCTCTTGTAGCTCGGTGGAAGCGATCAAGGATTCTGTCAATAACCGCGTCATCCGGGAGATTAACTCCTAGCTGAATCAAGCGGTTGTGCAACCCAGACATTTTGAGTATGTGCTCACTGACATAACTATTTTCCTCCATCTTACAACTGAAGAACCTGTCGGAGACTTCATATCTCTCGACCCGGGCATGAGCTTGGAAAACCATTTTCAGCTCTTGAACATCTCATATGCTCCGTGTTGCTCAAAACGCTTTTGGAGCCCCGGTTCTAAGTCGTAAAGCATGCCGCCCGAACGAGGGAGTAATCATCAAGACGAGACTGCCAAGCATTCATAACGCCTTGGTTCTCTCGGGATGGGAGCTTCACCTAATGGTGCTTCTAGGACATAATCTTTCTTTGCAGCTATGAGGATGATCCTCGGGTTCGGACCCGATCAGATAGTTGCTGCCATCATCTTTCAGCTTGGTTTTCTAGGAACGTGTTGAAGTTGAGGTGGACATGAGCGTTGGCCATTTGATCTACAAGACATTTTGTAAAGATTTTAGACTAAGTTCATGATAATTAAGTTCATCTAATCAAATTATTTAATGAACTCCCACTCAGATTAGACATCCCTCTAGTCATCTAAGTGATACATGATCCGAGTCGACTAGGCCGTGTCCGATCATCACGTGAGACAGACTAGTCATCATTGGTGAACATATCCATGTTGATCGTATCTTCCATACGACTCATGTTCGACCTTTCGGTCTCTTGTGTTCCGAGGCCATGTCTGTACATGCTAGGCTCGTCAAGTTAACCTAAGTGTTTATGCGTGTGTAAATCTATCTTACACCCATTGTATGTGAACGTTAGAATCTATCACAACCAATCATCACGTGGTGCTTTGAAACAATAAACTTTCGCAACGGCGCACAGTTAGGGGGAACACTTTCTTGAAATTATTATGAGGGATCATCTTATTTACTACCGTCGTTCTAAGTAAACAAGATGCAAAACATGATAAACATCACATGCAATCAAATAGTGACATGATATGGCCAATATCATATAGCTCCTTTGATCTCCATCTTCGGGGCTCCATGATCATCTTCGTCACCGGCATGACACTATGATCTCCATCATCGTGTCTCCATGGGGTTGCTCGCCAACTATTACTTCTACTACTATGGCTAACGGTTTAGCAATAAAGTAAAGTAATTACATGGCGTTGAATCAATGACACGCAGGTCATACAATAATTAAGACAACTCCTATGGCTCCTGCCGGTTCTCATACTCATCGACATGCAAGTCGTGATTCCTATTAAAAGAACATGATCTCATACATCACATATATATCATTCATCATTCATCACAACTTTTGGCCATATCACATCACAATCACATGCTGCAAAAACAAGTTAGACGTCCTCTAATTGTTGTTGCATGTTTTACGTGGCTGCAATAGGGTTCTAGCAAGAATGTTTTCTTACCTACGTAAAAGCCACAATGTGATTTGCCAACTTCTATTTACCCTTCATAAGGACCCTTTTCATCGAATCCGCTCCAACTAAAGTGGGAGAGACAGACACCCGCTAGCTACCTTATGCAACTAGTGCATGTCAGTCGGTGGAACCTGTCTCACGTAAGCGTACGTGTAAGGTCGGTCCGGGCCGCTTCATCCCACAATACCGCTGAAGCAAAATAAGACTAGTAGTGGCAAGAAAGTTGACAAGATCTACGCCCACAACAAGTTTGTGTTCTACTCGTGCAAAGAGAACTACGCATAGACCTAGCTCATGATGCCACTGTTGGGGAACGTTGCAGAAAATAAAAAATTTCTACGGTTTCACCAAGATCAATCTATGAGTTCATCTAGCAACGAGAGAGACGAGTGCATCTACATACCCTTGTAGATCGCGAGCGGAAGCGTTCAAGAGAACGGGGTCGAGGGAGTCATACTCGTCGTGATCCAAATCACTGATGATCCTAGTGCTGAACGGACAGCACCTACGCGTTCAAAACACGTACAGTTGGGAAGACGTCTCCTCCTTCTTGATCCAGCAAGGGGAAAGTAGAGGTTGATGAAGATCCAGCAACACGACGGCGTGGTGGTGGATGCAACAGCGATCTCGGCAGGGCTTCGCCAAGCGTCTGCGAGAGGGAGAGGTGTAGCAAGGGGAGAGGGTGAAGGAAATATGCCCTAGAGGCAATAATAAAGTTATTATTTATTTCCTCATATCATGATAAATGTTTATTATTCATGCTAGAATTGTATTAACCGGAAACATGATACATGTGTGAATACATAGACAAACATATAGTCACTAGTATGCCTCTACTTGACTACCTCATTAATCAAAGATGGCTATGTTTCCTAAACCATAGACATGTGTTGTTATTTGATTAATGGGATCACATCATTAGGAGAATGATGTGATTGACATGACCCACTCCGTTAGCCTAGCACTTGATCGTTTAGTATATTGCTATTGCTTTCTTCATGACTTATACATGTTCCTGTAACTATGAGATTATGCAACTCCGCTTACGGAGGAACACTTTGGTGCTACCAAACGTCACAACGAATCGGGTGATTATAAAGGAGTACTACAGGTGTCTCCAAAGGTACATGTTGGGTTGGCGATTTGAGATTAGGTTTTGTCACTCCGATTGTCGGAGAGGTATCTCTGGGCCCTCTCGGTAATGCACATCACTATAAGCTTTGCAAGCAATGTAGCTAATGAGTTAGTTACGAATGATGCATTACGTACGAGTAAAGAGACTTGCCAAGAACGAGATTGAACTAGGTATTGGATACCGACGATCAAATCTCGGGCAAGTAACATACCGATGACAAAGGAACAACGATGTTGTTATGCGGTTTGACCGATAAAGATCTTCGTAGAATATGTAGGAGCCAATATGAGCATCCAGGTTCCGCTATTGGTTATTGACCGAGAATAGTTCTAGGTCATGTCTGCATAGTTCACGAACCCGTAGGGTCCGCACGCTTAATGTTACGATGACAGTTTTATTATGAGTTTATAAGTTTTGATGTACCGAAGATTGTTCGGAGTCCCGGATGTGATCACGGACATGACGAGGAGTCTCGAAATGGTCGAGACATAAAGATTGATATATTGGAAGCCTATATTTGATATCGGAATGGTTCCGGTGAAATCGGATTTTACTCAAACAGGGGTTACCGGAACCCTCCCGGGGGATAATGGGCCTTAGTGGGCCATGAGGGAGAAGAGGAGCGCCGGCCAGGGCAGGCCACGCGCCCCCTCCCCCCTAGTCCGAATAGGACAAGGAAGGGGGGGGGGGCGGCCCCCTTTCCTCTTTCCCCTCCCCCCTTTCCTTCTCCAACAAGGCAAGAGGGGGTAGTCCTACTCCCGGTGGGAGTAGGACTCCTCCAGGCGCACCCCTTGGGGGTCGGCCGCACCTCCCCCTCCCTCCTTTATATATGGGGGCAGGGGGGCACCCCATAACACACAAGTTGATCTTCGTGATCGTTCCTTAGCCGTGTGCGGTGCCCCCCTCCACCATATTCCACCTCGGTCATATCGTCGCGGAGTTTAGGCGAAGCCCTGTGCCGGTAGAACATCATCATCTTCACCACGCCGTCGTGCTGATGGAACTCATCCCCGACACTTTGCTGGATCGGAGTCCGGGGATCGTCATCGAGCTGAACGTGTGCTGAACTCGGAGGTGCCGTACGTTCGGTACTTGGATCGGTCGGATCGTGAAGACGTACGACTACATCAACCGCGTTGTCATAACGCTTCCGCTTACGGTCTACGAGGGTACGTGGACAATACTCTCCCCTCTCGTTGCTATGCCATCACCATGATCCTTGCGTGTGCGTAGGAAATTTTTTGAAATTACTACGTTCCCCAACAGTGGCATCCGAGCCTGGTTTTATGCGTAGATGTCATATGCACGAGTAGAACACAAGTGAGTTGTGGGCGATACAAGTCATACTGCTTACCAGCATGTCATACTTTGGTTGGCGGTATTGTGAGATGAAGCGGCCCGACCGACATTACGCCAGACGCTTACGCGAGACTGGTTTCACCGCCGCGAGCACTCGTTGCTTAAAGGTGACCGGCGGGTGTCTCTCTCTCACTTTAGTTGAACCAAGTGTGGCTACGCCCGGTCCTTGCGAAGGTTAAAACAGCACCAACTTGACAAACTATCGTTGTGGTTTTGATGCGTAGGTAAGAACGGTTCTTGCTCAGCCCGTAGCAGCCACGTAAAACTTGCAACAACAAAGTAGAGGACGCCTAACTTGTTTTTGCAGGGCATGTTGTGATGTGATATGGTCAAGACGTGATGCTATATTTTATTGTATGAGATGATCATGTTTTGTAACCGAGTTATCGGCAATCGGCGAGAGCCATATGGTTGTCTCTTTATTGTATGAAATGCAACGCCATGTAATTGCTTTACTTTATCACTAAGCGGTAGCGATAGTCGATAAGCAATAGTTGGCAAGACGACAATGATGCTACGATGGAGATCAAGGTGTCGCGCCGTGACGATGGTGATCATGACGGTGCTTGAGATGGAGATCACAAGCACAAGATGATGATGGCCATATCATATCACTTATATTGATTGCATGTGATGTTTATCCTTTATGCATCTTATCTTGCTTTGATTGACGGTAGCATTTTAAGATGATCTCTCTAAAATTATCAAGAAGTGTTCTCCCGAGTATGCACCGTTGCCAAAGTTCGTCGTGCCTGCACACCACGTGATGATCGGGTGTGATAAGCTCTACGCTCATATACAACGGGTGCAAAACAGTTGCGCACGCGAATACTCAAGTTAAACTTGACGAGCCTAGCATATAACAGATATGGCCTCGGATCACGGAGACCGAAAGGTCGAGCGTGAATCATATAGTAGATATGATCAACATATTGATGTTCACCATTGAAACTACTCCATCTCACGTGACGATCGGACATGGTGTAGTTAATATGGATCACGTAATCACTTAGAAGATTAGAGGATGTCTATCTAAGTGGGAGTTCTTAAGTAATATGATTAATTGAACTTAAATTTATCATGAACTTAGTACCGATAGTATTTTGCTTGTCTATGTTTCTTTGTAGATAGATGGCTCGTCTTTGTTGTTCCGTTGAATTTTAATGCGTTCCTTGAGAAAGCAAAGTTGAAAGATGATGGTAGCAATTACGGACTAGGTCCGTAACTCGAGGATTATCCTCATTGCTGCACGTAAGAATTACGCCCCGAAGCACCGCTGGGTGCCAGTGCCCTCGCTGCCGATGTGGCCGACGACGTTAAGAACGTCTGCGAGCAAAGCGATGACTACTCGATAGTTCGATGTGCCATGCTTTACGGCTTAGAACGGGCCTTCAACGACGTTTTGAACGTCATGGAGCATATGAGATGTTCCAGAGTTGAAGTTAATATTTCAAGCAAATGCCCGGATTGAGAGATATGAAGTCTCCAATAAGTTCTATAGCTGCAAGATGGAGGAGAATAGTTTTGTCGGTGAACACATACTCAAAATGTCGGGTATAATAATCACTTGATTCAACCGGGAGTTAATCTTCCGATGATAGTGTCATTGATGAATTCTTCAATCACGCCACCAAGCTACAAGAGCTTCGTGATGAACTATAATATGCAAGGGATGAACAAGTCTATTCCCGAGCTCTTCACAATGCTAAAAGCATGAGGTAGAAATCAAAAGGAGCATCAAGTGTTGATGGTTAACAAGACCACCAGTTTCAAGAAAAGGGCAAAGGGAAGAAAAGGGAACTTCAAGAAGAACAGCAAACAAGTTGCTGCTCAAGAGAAGAAACCCAAGTCTGGACCTAAGCCCGAGATTGAGTGCTTATACTGCAAGCGATGGACACCGAAGCGGAACTGCCCCAAGTATTTGGCGGATAAGAAGGATGGCAAGGTGAACAAAGGTATATGTGATATACATGTTATTGATGTGTACCTTACTAGAGCTCGCAGAGCACTGGGTATTTGATACTGGTTCTGCTGCTAATATTTGCAACTCAAACAGGACTACGGAATAAGCGAGCATCGCCAAGGACGAGGTGACGATGCGCGCGTGGGAATGGTTCCAAAGTCGATGTGATCGCGGTCGACACGCTACCTCTACATCTACCTTCGGGATTAGTTTTAGACCTAAATAATTGTTATTTGGTGCCAGCGTTAAGCATGAACATTATATCTGGATCTTGTTTGATGCGAGACGGTTATTCATTTAAGTCGAGAATAATGGTTGTTCTATTTATATGAATAATATCTTTTATGGTCATGCACCCTTGAAGAGTGGTCTATTTTATTGAATCTCGATAGTAGTAATACACATATTCATAGTGTTGAAACCAAAAGATGCAGAGTTGATAATGATAGTGCAACTTATTTGTGGCACTTGCCGTTTAGGTCATATCGGTATAAAGCGCATGAAGAAACTCCATATTGATGGACTTTTGGAATCACTTGATTATGAATCACTTGGTACTTGCGAACCGTGTCTCATGGGCAAGATGACAAAAACGCCGTTCTCCGGAACTATGGAGCGAGCAACTGATTTGTTGGAAATCATACATACTGATGTTTGTGGTCCAATGAATGTTGAGGCTCGCGGCGGGTATCGTTATTTTCTCACCTTCACAGATGATTTGAGCAGATATGGGTATATCTACTTAATGAAACACAAATCTGAAACGTTTGAAAAGTTCAAAGAATTTCAGAGTGAAGTGGAAAATCATCGTGACAAGAAAATAAAATTTCTATGATCTGATCGTGGAGGAGAATATTTGAGTTACGAGTTTGGTTTACATTTGAAACAATGCGGAATAGTTTCGCAACTCACGCCACCCGGAACACCACAACGAAATGGTGTGTCCGAACGTCGTAATCGTACTTTACTAGATATGGTGCGATCTATGATGTCTCTTACTGATTTACCGCTATCGTTTTGGGGTTATGCTTTAGAGACGGACGCATTCACGTTAAATATGGCACCATCAAAATCCGTTAAGACAACGCCTCATGAACTGTGGTTTCGCAAGAAACCAAAGTTGTCGTTTCTTAAAGTTTGGGGCTGCGATGCTTATGTGAAGAAACTTCAACCAGATAAGCTCGAACCCAAATCGAAAAATGTGTCTTCATAGGATACCCAAAGGAGATCATTGGGTACACCTTCTATCACAGATCTGAAGGCAAGATTTTCGTTGCTAAATTCGGATCCTTTCTAGAAAAGAGTTTCTCTCGAAAGAAGTGAGTGGGAGGAAAGTAGAACTTGATGAGATAATCATATCTGCTCCCTTATTGAAAGAAGTTCATCACAAGAACCGGTTCTGTGACAACTACACCAATTAGTGAGGAAGCTAATGATATTGATCATGAAACTTCAGATCAAGTCTCTACCGAACTTCGAGGTCAACTAGAGTAAGATCCGCACTGAGTGGTACGGTAATCCTATTACGGAAGTCATGTTACTTGACCATGGCGAACCTACGAACTATGAGGAAGCGATGATGAGCCCAGATTCGCAAAATGGCTAGAAGCCATGAAATCTGAGATGGGATCCATGTATGAGAACAAAGTATGGACTTTGGTTGACTTGCCCGATGATCGGCAAGCCATTGAGAATAAATGGATCTTTAAGAAGAAGACTGACGCTGATGGTAATATAACTGTCTATAAAGCACGACTTGTTGCGAAAGGTTTTCGACAAGTTCAAGGGGTTGACTACGATGAGACTTTCTCACCCGTGGCGATGCTTAAGTCTGTCCGAATCATGTTAGCAATTGCTGCATTTATGATTATGAAATTTGGCAAATGGATGTCAAAACTGCATTCTTGAATGGATTTCTAGAAGAAGAGTTGTATATGATGCAACCGAAGGTTTTGTTGATCCAAAAGGGGCTAACAAAGTGTGCAAGCTCCAAGATCAATTTATGGTCAGTGCAAGCCTCTCGAGTTGGAATAAACGCTTTGATAGTGTGATCAAAGCATATGGTTTTATCTGAGACTTTTGGAGAAGCCTCAGTATTTACAAGAAAGTGAGTGGGAGCTCAGAGCATTTCGATATTATATGTGGACGACATATTATTGATTGGAAATGATATAGAATTTCTGGATAGCATAAAAGGATACTTGAATAAAAGTTTTTCAATGAAAGACCTCGGTGAAGCTGCTTACATATTGGGCATCAAGATCTATAGAGATAGATCAAGATGCTTGATTGGACTTTCACAAAGCACATACCTTGATAAAGTTTTGAAAAAGTTCAAAATGGATCAGGCAAAGAGAGGATTCTTACCTGTATTACAAGGTGTGAAATTGAGTCAAACTCAATGCCCGACCACAGCAGAAGATAGAGAGAAAATGAAAGATGTTCCCTATGCTTCAGCCATAGGCTCTATCATGTATGCAATGCTGTGTACCAGACCTGACGTAAGCTTAGCAATAAGCTTGGCAGGAAGGTACCAAAGTAATCCAGGAATGGATCACTGGACAGCGGTCAAGAACATCCTAAAATACCTGAAAAGGACTAAGGATATGTTTCTCGTATATGGAGGTGACAAAGAGCTAGTCGTAAATGGTTATGTCGATGCAAGCTTTAACACTGATCCAGACGATTCTAAATCGCAAACCGGATACGTGTTTTTATTAAACGGTGGAGCTGTTAGTTGGTGCAGTTCTAAACAAAGCGTCGTGGCGGGATCTACATGTGAAGTAGAGTACATAGCTGCTTCGGAAGCAGCAAATGAAGGAGTCTGGATGAAAGAGTTCATTTCCGATCTAGGTGTCATACCTAGTGCATCGGGACCAATGAAGATCTTGTGTGACAATACTGGTGCAATTGCCTTGGCAAAGGAATCCAGATTTCACAAGAGGACCAAGCACATCAAGAGACGCTTCAATTCCATCCGGGACCAAGTCCAGGTGGGAGACATAGAGATTTGCAAGATACATACGGATCTGAATGTTGCGACCCATTGACCAAGCCTCTTCCACGAGCAAAACATGATCAGCACCAAGACTCCATGGGTGTTAGAATCATTCTTGTGTAATCTAGATTATTGACTCTAGTGCAAGTGGGAGATGAAGGAAATATGCCCTAGAGGCAATAATAAAGTTATTATTTATTTCCTCATATCATGATAAATGTTTATTATTCATGCTAGAATTGTATTAACCGGAAACATGATACATGTGTGAATAAATAGACAAACATATAGTCACTAGTATGCCTCTACTTGACTAGCTCATTAATCAAAGATGGTTATATTTCCTAAACCATAGACATGTGTTGTTATTTGATTAATGGGATCACATCATTAGGAGAATGATGTGATTGACATGACCCACTCTGTTAGCCTAGCACTTGATCGTTTAGTATATTGTTATTGCTTTCTTCATGACTTATACATGTTCCTGTAACTATGAGATTATGCAACTCCCGTTTACGGAGGAACACTTTGGTGCTACCAAACGTCACAACGTAATCGGGTGATTATAAAGGAGTACTATAGGTGTCTCCAAAGGTACATGTTGGGTTGGCGTATTTGAGATTAGGTTTTGTCACTCCGATTGTCGGAGAGGTATCTCTGGGCCCTCTCGGTAATGCACATCACTATAAGCCTTGCAAGCAATGTAGCTAATGAGTTAGTTACAGAATGATGCATTACGTAACGAGTAAAGAGACTTGCCAGTAACGAGATTGAACTAGGTATTGGATACCGACAATCAAATCTCGGGCAAGTAACATACCGATGACAAAGGGAACAATGCATGTTGTTATGCGGTTTGACCGATAAAGATCTTCGTAGAATATGTAGGAGCCAATATGAGCATCCAGGTTCCGCTATTGGTTATTGACCGAGAATAGTTCTAGGTCATGTCTACATAGTTCTCGAACCCGTAGGGTCCGCACGCTTAACGTTACGATGACAGTTTTATTATGAGTTTATAAGTTTTGATGTACCAAGATTGTTGAGTCCCGATGTGATCACGGACATGACGAGGAGTCTCGAAATGGTCGAGACATAAAGATTGATATATTGGAAGCCTATATTTGGATATCGGAATGGTTTGGTGAAATCGGGTTTTATGGAACACCGGGGTTACTGGAACCTCCCGGGGATAATGGGCCTTAGTGGGCCATGAGGGAGAAGAGGAGGGCCGGCCAGGCAGGCCGCGCCCCCTCCCCTAGTCCAAATAGGACAAGGAAGGGGGCCCCTCTTCCTCTTTCCCTCCCCTTTTCTTCTCCAACAAGGCAGAGGGGAGTCCTACTCCGGTGGGAGTAGGACCCCTCAGCGCACCCCTTGGGGGCCGGCCGCACCTCCCCTCCCTCCTTTATATCACGGGGCAGGGGCACCCCATAACACACAAGTTGATCTTCGTGATCGCTCCTTAGCCGTGTGCGGTGCCCCCTCCACCATATTCCACCTCGGTCATATCATCGCGGAGTTTAGGCGAAGCCTGCGCCGATAGAACATCATCATCGTCACCACGCCGTCGTCTTGACGAACTCATCCCGACACTTTGCTGGATCGGAGTCCGGGATCGCCATTGAGCTGAACGTGTGCTGAACTCGGAGGTGCCGTCGTTCGGTACTTGGATCGGTCGGATCGTGAAGACGTCTGACTACATCAACAGCGTTGTCATAACGCTTCCGCTTACGGTCTACGAGGGTACGTGGACAATACTCTCCCCTCTCGTTGCTATGCCATCACCATGATCCTTGCGTGTGCGTAGGAATTTTTTTTGAAATTACTACGTTCCCCAACAGAGGGAGGCGCCAAGAGCATGGGTATGGCTGCCCTCCCTCCCCCCTCTTTATATAGGCCTCCTAGGGGGGGCCCTAGGAGATGCAATCTCCTAGGGGGGGCGGCGGCGGCCAGGGGGTGGCTTCCCCCCAAGCCAGGTGGAGGCGCCCCCGCCCCTAGGGTTTCCCAAACCTAGGCGCAGGGGGGCCCAAGGGGCGCACCAGCCCACCAGGCTGGTTCCCCTCCCACTTCAGCCCATGGGGCCCTCCGGGATAGGTGGCCCCACCCGGTGGACCCCCGGGACCCTTCCGGTGGTCCCGGTACAATACCGGTGACCCCCGAAACTTTCCCGATGGCCGAAACCTAACTTCCTATGTATAATTCTTTACCTCCGGACCATTACGGATCTCCTCATGACGTCCGGGATCTCATCCGGGACTCCGAACAACTTTCGGGTTACTGCATACTCATATCTCTACAACCCTAGTGTCACCGAACCTTAAGTGTGTAGACCCTACGGGTTCGGGAGACATGCAGACATGACCGAGACACCTCTCCGGTCAATAACCAACATCAGGATCTGGATACCCATGTTGGTTCCCACATGCTCCTCGATGATCTCATCGGATGAACCACGATGTCGAGGATTCAAGCAACCCCGTATACAATTCCCTTTGTCAATCGGTACGTTACTTGCCCAAGATTCGATCGTCGGTATCCCAATACCTCGTTTAATCTCGTTACCGGCAAGTCACTTTACTCGTACCATAATGCATGATCCCGTGACCAGACACTTGGTCACATTGAGCTCATTATGATGATGCATTACCGAGTGGGCCCAGAGATACCTCTCCGTCATACGGAGTGACAAATCCCAGCCTCGATTCGTACCAACCCAATGACACTTTCGGAGATACCCGTAGTGCACCTTTATAGTCACCCAGTTACGTTGTGACGTTTGGCACACCCAAAGCACTCCTCCGGTATCCGGGAGTTGCACAATCTCATGGTCTAAGGAAATGATACTTGACATTTGGAAAAGCTCTAGCTAAACAAACTACACGATCTTTGAGATATGCTTAGGATTGGGTCTTGTCCATCACATCATTCTCCTAATGATGTGATCCCGTTATCAATGACATCCAATGCCCATAGTCAGGAAACCATGACTATCTATTGATCAACGAGCAAGTCAACTAGAGGCTTACTAGGGACATGTTTGGTCTATGTATTCACACGTGTATTACGATTTCCGGATAACACAATTATAGCATGAATAACAGACTATTATCATGAACAAAGAAATATAATAATAACCATTTTATTATTGCCTCTAGGGCATATTTCCAACACCCCCGGGGGGAATAATGGGCCTTATGGGCCATAAGAGAGCCCACAAGGGGTGGCGCCCCCCTCCCTTAGGCAGGAGGCCGAATAGGAGAAGGAAGAGGGGGTTCGCACTCCCTTTCCTTCCTCCCTTCCCTCTTCCCTTTTCCCCCTTCCGGTAAAAAGGAAGGGGGGGCGAATTGGGATAGGACCCCAAGTAGTATTCCTCCTACTTGGGGTGCCCCAAGGTTGCTCCCCCCTCCCACCTATATATACATGGGGAGGGGGCGCCTAGAACACACACCAACAATTGTTAGCCGTGTGCGGCGCCCCCCTCCACAGTTTATGCCTCCGGTCATATCTTCATAGTGCTTAGGAGAAGCCCTGAGCGGATCACTTCACCATCACCGTCATCAGCCGTCATGATGACAGAACTCATCTTATTACTCGACACCTTTGCTGGATCAAGAGGACGAGGGACGTCATCGAGCTAAACGTGTACAGAACTCGGAGGTGTCGTACGTTTGGTACTTGATCGGTCGGTGAGGGAGTCCTGGGTTAGGGGGTCCTCGGGTGTCCGGGCTGTGTGATATGGGCCGGATTGATGGGCCGTGAAGATACAAGGTAGAAGGCCTTCCTCCGTATTCGGATAGGACTCTCCTATGTGTGGATGGAAAGATTGGTGTCCGGATATGTAATTTCCTTCTTCTGCAAGCCGACTCTGTACAACCCTAGGCCCCTATGGTGTCTATATAAACCGGAGGGTTTAGTCCATAGAGGCTATCAGAATTCATATAGGCTAGACATCTAGGGTTTAGCCATTACGATCTCGAGGTAGATCAACTCTTGTAACCCCTATACCCATCAAAGTCAATCAAGCAGGAAGTAGGGTTTTACCTCCATTAAGAGGGCCCAAACCTGGGTAAATATTGTGTCCCCTTTGTCTCTTGTTACCTTCAATCCTCAGACGCACAGTTCGGGACCCCCTACCCGAGATCGGACGGTTTTGACACCGACATTGGTGCTTTCATTGAGAGTTCCACTGTGTCATCAGCAGAAGGTTCGATGGCTCGTTCGATCATCAACAACGATGTCGTTTTCGGGGAAACTTTCCTCCCCAGTCAGCTTTTTGTGTTTGGCGGCTTCGCTCTGCGTGCCAATTCAATTGGTCACCTTGAACAGATCGACAGCTACGCCCCTGGTCATTAGATCAGATTTGGGAGCCTGCATTACGTCGCTGATATCCAAGGAGATTTGATCTTCGAATGGTTCATGGCCTCGACCGCTGTTCCTCATCTCCAAGAAGGAAACACATCAGATCCATCATCAGGCACCAGTCAAAGATCAACTATCACCCCTGCCCTGGCTGTAGATCCAGAGCGGACTACCTCATCCGAAGATGGGAGTTTAAAACCCACCGGACTCTCTCCTACCACGGAGCTCTTTGCCGAAGACCAGAGGCAACTATGTCTTCGGCGAGCCTGGAATTAAGCAGGACTCTCCTTGTCATCGGAGAGCCGAACTCGCCTCTGGATGCCAACTCCGAACTCTCAAGGTCTGCGTCTAGTGAGCACAGCATGGTAGAATCTGCCATGCCCAGCCCCGCAGGTTCTCGGTTCCCCGTCCGGCCTTCGCTCCTAAGGGAGGCCTTGGACAGTATCGCTTCCGAACCACGCCCAGCCCGAACTAGGGGCTGAGCGCAGGGAATTTTGCGTCCCACCCACCACCCACTTGGTAGCCACTATCGAAGACTTAACCGACATGCTCAACTATGACTCCGAAGACATCGGCGGCATGGACAATGATGCCGGAGACAAACCAAGCCAAGACCCGCCCTTTATCGGGCGTTGGACGGCCACCTCCACATATGATGTGTATATGGTGGATACACCTAAAAAGGATGACGACGACGACAGGAAGGATCCAAGCGAGGATAAGCCCTTCGAGGCACCACCAAAACATCGATGTCAGCAGCGCCGCTCAAAATCGCGTTGCGAAAAGGAAAGCAATACTGGCATGGGAGACAATAACACTCCGGACGATGCCGAAGATCACGAAGACCCGGTCGAGCCAGCGTCCGAGCAGGATGAGTGGGAGGAGGGACAAGTTAACCCCGACGAGCCGGTCGGGAATGAGGATTCAGAGGATAGTAACTATCTACCGATCTCCGAGGAGGATGTCAGCCTCGGCAACGAAGATTTCATCGTGCCAGAGGAACCCCTCGAGCAAGAACGCTTCAAGCAGCAGCTAATCGCAACTGCGAGGAGCCTAAAAAAGAAACAACAACAGCTTCAGGCCGAACAGGATACGCTCAATGACAGATGGACCCAGGTCCTAGCCGCCGAGGAATATGGCCTCGAGCGCCCAATAAAGAGTTATCCAAAGCGTCAGCTACTGCCACAATTCGACAATGAGGCCCTTGAGCCAATACCGTCAAGATATGACCGCGCCGATGAACCAGACCGACCACCACATGGGCGAGACAAAGCGGCTGCTTACGCCGAACATCAACCCGCACCACCTCACCGTAGAGGCAAAGAGGTGGCGGCTCCTGATACGTCTCCAACGTATCTATAATTTTTGATTGTTCCATGCTATTATATTATCTGTTTTGGATGTTTATGGGCTTTATTATGCACTTTTATATTATTTTTGGGACTAACCTATTAACCCAGAGCCCGGTGCATGTTTCTGTTTTTCCTTGTTTCAGTGTTTCGCAGAAAAGGAATATCAAACGGAGTCCAAACGGAATGAAACCTTCGGGAAAGTTATTTTTGGAACGGAAGCAATCCAGGGGACTTGGAGTACACGTCAGGGAATCAACGAGGAAGGCACGAGGCAGGGGGGCGCGCCCTCCACCCTCGTGGGCCCCTCGTGGCTCCCCTGGCGTATTATATATATCAATATACCCTAAAACCATCGGGGAACAGAATAGATCGGGTGTTCCGCCGCCGCAAGCCTCTGTAGCCACCAAAAACCAATCGGGACCCTATTCCGGCACCCTGCCGGAGGGGGGAATCCCTCTTCGGTGGCCATCTTCATCATCCCGGGGCTCTCCATGACAAGGAGGGAGTAGTTCACCCTCGGGGCTGAGGGTATGTACCAGTAGCTATGTGTTTGATCTCTCTCTCTCTCTCTCTTGTTCTTGAGGTGGTACGATCTTGATGTATCGCGAGCTTTGCTATTATAGTTGGATCTTATGATGTTTCTCCCCCTCTACTCTCTTGTAATGTATTGAGTTTTCCCTTTGAAGTTATCTTATCTGATTGAGTCTTTAATGATTTGAGAACACTTGATGTATGTCTTGCGTGGGATAACCGTGGTGACAATGGGTTATTCTATTGATTCACTTGATGTATGTTTCGGTGATCAACTTGCGGGTTCCGCCCATGAACCAATGCATAGGGGTTGGCACACGTTTTCGTCTTGACTCTCCGGTAGAAACTTGGGGGCACTCTTTGAAGTTCTATGTGTTGATTGAATAGATGAATCTGAGATTGTGCGATGCACGTCGTATAATCATACCCACGGATACTTGAGGTGACAATGGAGTATCTAGGTGACATTAGGGTTTTGGTTGATGTGTGTCTTAAGGTGTTATTTTACTACGAACTCTATGGCTGTTTGTGACACTTATAGGAATAGCCCAATGAATTGATCGGAAAGAATAACTTTGAGGTGGTTTCGTACCCTACCATAATCTCTTTGTTTGTTCTCCGCTATTAGTGACTTTGGAGCAACTCTTTGTTGCATGTTGAGGGATAGTTATATGATCCAATTATGTTATTATTGTTGAGAGAACTTGCACTAGTGAAAGTATGAACCCTAGGCCTTGTTTCCTAGCATTGCAATACCGTTTGTGCTCGCTTTTATCATTAGTTACCTTGCTGTTTTATATTTTCAGATTACAAAACCTATATCTACCATCCATATTGCACTTGTATCACCATCTCTTCACGAACTAGTGCACCTATACAATTTACCATTATATTGGGTGTGTTGGGGACACAAGAGACTCTTTGTTATTTGGTTGCAGGGTTGTTTGAGAGAGACCATCTTCATCCTACGCCTCCCACGGATTGATAAACCTTAGGTCATCCACTTGAGGGAAATTTTCTACTGTCCTACAAACCTCTGCACTTGGAGGCCCAACAACGTCTACAAGAAGAAGGTTGTGAAGTAGACATCAGCTCTTGGATACACCTACGACTTACGCCAGGACATGGACAATAAAGCCGGCCAGGCTAGATCAATCTATGGATCAAGGAGGCATGCCCCAACGCGAGATGACGACCATCAAGCTTGGCGCGATGGGCATAACCTCACCCGGGCTGAAAACCGAACACGGATGTCATCCGAACTCCGTAGTGGCGTTGCCCGATACAGAGGCGCCGCACACCCCTTATGCTTTACCGATGAGGTAATGCAGCACCAGCTTCCAGAAGGGTTTAAACCCATAAACATTGAATCATACGATGGAACGACAGATCCCGCGGTATGGGTTGAGGGATTTTCTTCTCCATATTCACATGGCTCGCGGTGACGATCTCCACGCCATTAAATACCTCCCCCTAAAGGTGAAAGGACCAGCACGACACTGGTTAAACAGCCTCCCACAAAACTCCATTGGCAGCTGGGAAGATTTGGAGGATGCCTTTCGAGACAACTTCCAAGGCACCAATGTCCGGCCTCCGGATGCCGATGACCTTAGTCATATAGTCCAGCAACCCGGAGAGTCAGCCCGCAAACTCTGGACTAGGTTCTTAATTAAAAAGAACCAAATCGTCGACTGTCCGGACGCCGAGGCCCTCGCGGCCTTTAAGCATAGCGTCTGTGACGAATGGCTCGCCCGACACCTCGGTCAGGAAAAACCGAAGTCTATGGCAGCTCTTACCGCACTCATGACCGCTTCTGCGCGAGAGAGGACAGCTGGTTGGCTCGTAGAAGCAACAGTACCAGCAACCCTGGCACCTCCGAAGCCAGGGATGGCAACGGCGGGCCACGATGCAACAAACATAAGCGTCGAAATAACCACGAAGGAACTGAAGATACAACAGTTAACGCCGGATTCATTGGCTCTAAATCCTGTCAGCGGAAGAAGCCATTCAAAGGAAATAAAGATGATCCATCTAATTTGGACAAAATACTCGATCGGCCTTGCCAGATTCATGGCACCCCTGACAAGCCGGCCAATCATTCCAACAGAAACTGTTGGGGTCTTCAAAGAGTCGGGTAAGTTAAATACAAAACACAAGGGGAAAGGGCCGCCAAGCGAGGACGATGATGAGCCCCACTGATGTCGCTTGAAGCTACATCGGTATTTCCCCAAAGAGGAAGGGATGATGCAGCACATCGGAGGTAGGTATTTCCCTCAGAAATGAAACCAAGGTTATCGAACCAGTAGGAGAACCAAGAAACACAACGTAAACAACTGCTGCACACAAATAACAACACCTCGCAACCCGACGTGTTAAAGGGTTGTCAATCCCTTTCGGGGTACAGCGCCAGAAATTGCGTGTTGATGGGAGAAAGTTGTAATAGATTGAAATAATAGATCACAAATAAAATAAAGTGCAGCAAAATATTTTTGTATTTTTGGTTTAATAGATCTGAATAAAAAGAGCAAATAAAATAGATCGCAAAGAAAATATATGAGAAAGAAGACCCGGGGGGCCATAGGTTTCACTAGTGGCTTCTCTCGAGAAAGATAGCAAACGGTGGGTAAACAAATTATTGTTGGGCAATTGATAGAACTTCAAATAATTATGACGATATCCAGGCAATGATCATTACATAGGCATCACGTCCAAGATTAGTAGACCGACTCCTGCCTGCATCTACTACTATTACTCCACACATCGACCGCTATCCAGCATGCATCTAGTGTATTAAGTTCATGGAAAAATGGAGTAATGCAGTAAGAACGATGACATGATGTAGACAAGATCTGTTTATCTATGGCGGTAGATATAGATCCCATCTTTTTATCCTTAGTAGCGACGATATGCGAACCAACCTGTGGTTGGATGGTTAGAGGGACTGTGGTATCCCCAGCCAACCAGGGTTCAAGCCCTAGTGCTCGCATTTATTCCTGAATTTATTTCAGGATTTCCGACGATGCGCATTCAATGGGAGGAGACGTTCCCGTCAACGACGAGGTGGCTACAGTGACTTCATAAATTTCAAGATGATATGCCGGCCCAGTCTTTCGGAGGTGCTCATAGGGGTAGCGTGTGCGTGTGTGCGTTCATAGGGGTGAGTGTATGAGCGTGTATATGAGCGCTTGCATCTGTACTGTGTTCAAAAAAAAGTAGCGACAATACATACGTGTCGATTCCCTTTCTGTCATTGGGATCAAGCACCGTAAGATCGAACCCACTATCGGGCACCTCTTCCCATTGCAAGACAAATAGATCAAGTTGGCCAAACAAAACCCAAATATCAGAGAAGAAATACGAGGCTATAAGAGATCATGCATATAAGAGATCAAAGAAACTTAAATAACTTTCATGGATATAAAAAGATATAACTGATCATAAACTCGAAGTTCATCAGATCCCAACAAACACACCGCAAAATAGTTACATCATATGGATCTCCAATAGACCATTGTATTGAGAATTCAGCGAGAGAGAGAAAGCCATCTAGCTACTAACTACAGACCTGAAGGTCTACAAAGAACTACTCACGCATCATCGAAGAGGCACCAATGGAAGTGGTGAACCCCTCCGTGATGGTGTATAGATTGGATCTGGTGGTTCTGGACTCTGCGGCGGCTAGATGTATATTTCGTCGACACTTCTAGGGTTCTGGTATTTTTGAGCTATTTATAGAGCAAAGAGGCGGTCCGGGGGGCACCCGAGGTGGGCACAACCCACCGAGGCGCGCTGGGCCTCTGGCGCTTCGGTGGGTTGTGCCCCCTCGGGCACCCCAGTGCAACCAGGACCCATTGCCTTCCTTCTAGCCCATAAAAAATCATCGTGGAGTTTCGTGGCATTTGGACTCCGTTTGATATTGATTTCCTGCGATGTGAAAAACATGGAAAAAACAACAACTGGCACTTGGCACTATGTCAATAGGTTAGTACCAACAAATGATATAAAATGACTATAAAATGATTATAAAACATCCAAGATTGATAATAAAACAACATGGAATAATAAAAAATTATAGATACGTTGGAGACGTATCAGCATCCCCAAGCTTAACTCCTACTCGTCCTCGAGTAGGTAAGTGATAAAAATAGAATTTTTTATGTGGAGTGTTGTTCATCAAGTCATATCATATTCTTTTCTTTATAGCATGAACATTTGGACTTTTATGTGATTCAAAACAATAGTCCAGTTTTGACATAACAATTCAGATACTCAAGCATATCAACAAGCAACCATGCCTTTCAAAATATCAATGCTAAAACAAGTTATCCCTAGCCCATCATGCTCAAACATTGATCCATTCATGAAACACACTCGAATATTAACTACACCCAATACTTAAGCACGATCATTTTGCCTCCTAGTTGGTGATTTTTTTAAGAGAAGATGGAGACTCAAAATTAAAATTAAAATTGCATAAAGTAAAAGAAAGGCCCTTCGCGGAGGGAAGTAGGGATTTGTAGAGGTGCCAGAGCTCAAAGCGAAAAAAATAGAGATAAAATATTTTGGGAGGTGTATCCATCCCACCAACGAACGATGTAGAGCTACGAACACTTTCCATGCTAGATGTGCCATAGGCGGTTCCAAAACAGAAAATAAAGTTTATTCCTTTTTCCACCATACTTTCACTTTGCATGGCTAACCGTATCCACGGGTGCCCTCCATACCAACACTTTCCAAGGAATTTATTATTTGACAACATAAAGTAAATTCATTTTTGCATTTCGGGATTGGGCATACCTAAGACCTTTGTCTTACTCTCGTGCAATGGCAAGTAAATAAACACTCATCGTGAGAATAACACATCTAGCATGGAAAATATTAGCCACCCGTTACCGTTCCTCGAGCGAAAAAAACACACAAAAGAGAAGTTTATTTTGAAAATTAGAGATGGCACATGCAAATTTGCTTGGAACGGAAAAAGAATACCGCATATAGGTAGATATAGTGCACTCATGTGGCAAAAATGGTTTAAAGGATTTTGGATGCACAAGTAGAGGTCATACTTAGTGCAAAATGAAGGCTAGCAAAAAGATTGAGAAGCGACCAACCAAGAAATGAATAATCACATAAGCAAGAATTAAGCATAATTAACACCGAATAATGCACCACAAGTAGGATATAATTTCATAGCATGATTATTGACTTTCGTGCATGCATTGGTGATGTCTACTACGCAACCTTCTTCTTGTAGACGTTGTTGGGCCTGCAAGTGCACAGGTTTGTACGACAGTAGCAAATTTCCCTCAAGTGGATGACCTAAGGTTTATCAATCCGTGGGAGGCGTAGGATGAAGATGGTCTCTCTCAAGCAACCCTGCAACCAAATAACAAAGAGTCTCTTGTGTCCCCAACACACCCAATACAATGGTAAATTGTATAGGTGCACTAGTTCGGCGAAGAGAAGGTGATACAAGTGCAATATGGATAGTAGATAAAGGTATTTGTAATCTGAAAATATAAAAACAGCAAGGTAACTAATGGTAAAAGTGAGCGTAAACGGTATTGCAATGATAGGAAACAAGGCCTAGGGTTCATACTTTCACTAGTGCAAGTTCTCTCAACAATAATAACATAGATAGATCATATAACAAGCCCTCAACATGCAACAAAGAGTCACTCCAAAGCCACTAATAGCGGAGAACAAACGTAGAGATTATGGTAGGGTACGAAACCACCTCAAAGTTATTCTTTCGGATCGATCTATTAAAGAGTTCGTACTAGAATAACACCTTAAGACACAAATCAACCAAAACCCTAATGTCACCTAGATACTCCATTGTCACCTCAAGTATCTGTGGGCATGATTATACGATATGCATCACACAATCTCAGATTCATCCAACCAACATAAAAGTACTTCAAAGAGTGCCCCAAAGTTTCTACCGGAGAGTCAAGAACGTGTGCCAACCCCTATGCATAGGTTCATGGGCAGAACCCGCAAGTTGGTCACCAAAACATACATCAAGTGGCACATGATATCCCATTGTCACCACAGATAAACACGGCAAGACATACATCAAGTGTTCTCATAAAAGACTCAATCCGATAAGATAATTTCAAATTGAAAACTCAATTCATCACAAGAGAGTAGAGGGGGAGAAACATCATAAGATCCAACTACAATAGCAAAGCTCGAGATACATCAAGATCGTGCCATAGAGTGAACACGAGAGAGAACATGAGAGAGAGAGAGAGATCAAACACATAGCTACTGGTACATACCCTCAGCCCCGAGGGTGAACTACTCCCTCCTCGTCATGGATAGCACCGGGATGACGAAGATGGCCACCAGTGATGGATTCCCCCTCCGGCAGGGTGCCGGAACGGGATCCCAAGAGGTTTCTGGTGGCTACAGAGGCTTGCGGCGGCGGAACTCCCGATCTATCTTGATATTCGATGGTTTTAGGGTATAAGGGAATATATAGGCGAAAGAAGTCGGTCGGGAGCTGCTCGAGGGGCCCACGAGACAGAAGGGCGCGCCCAGTAGGGGGGGGGGCGCCCCCTATCTCCTGGTCTCCTCGAGGATCTTCTGACTTGATCTCCAGGCCTCCAGGATGATATTCTTCCAAAAAATCACGATGCCGAAGGTTTCATTCCGTTTGGACTCCGTTTGATATTCCTTTCCTTCGAAATACTGAAACAGGCAATAAAACAGCAATATGGGCTGGGCCTCCGGTTAATAGGTTAGTCCCCAAAGTAATATAAAAGTGTATAATAAAGCCCATAATCATTCAAAACAGGTAATATAATAGCATGGAACAATCAAAAATTATAGATACGTTGGAGACGTATCAAGCATCCCCAAGCTTAATTCCTGTTCGTCCTCGAGTAGGTAAATGATAAAAAGATAATTTTTGATGTGGAGTGCTACTTGGCTTAGTTTCAATGTAATTCTTCTTAATTGTGGTATGAATATTCAGATCCGAAAGATTCAAGACAAAGTTTAATATTGACATAAAAATAATAATACTTCAAGCATACTAACAAAGCAATCACGTCTTCTCAAAATAACATGGCCAATGAAAGTTATCCCTACAAAATCATATAGTCTGGCTATGCTCTATCTTCACCACACAAAGTATTTAAATCATGCACAACCCCGATGACAAGCCAAGTAATTGTTTCATACTTTTGTCATTCTCAAAGTTTTTCAATCTTCACGCAATACATGAGCGTGAGCCATGGATTAGCACTATGGGTGGAATAGAAGGGTGGTTGTGGAGAAGACAAAAAGGGAGAAGATAGTCTCACATCAACTAGGCGTATCAACGGGGCTATGGAGATGCCCATCAATAGATATCAATGTGAGTGAGTAGGGATTGCCATGCAACGGATGCACTAGAGCTATAAGCATTTGAAAGCTCAACAAAAGAAACTAAGTGGGTGTGCATCCAACTCGCTTGCTCACGAAGACCTAGGGCATTTTGAGGAAGCCCATCATTGGAATATACAAGCCAAGTTCTATAATGAAAAAATCCCACTAGTGTATGAAAGTGATATTATAGGAGACTCTCTATCATGAAGATCACGGTGCTACTTTGAAGCACAAGTGTGGTAAGAGGATAGTAGCATTGTCCCTTCTCTCTTTTTCTCTCATTTTATTTATTTATTTTTCGTCCGGAGTCTCATCCCGACTTGTGGGGGAATCATGGTCTCCATCATCCTTTCCTCACTTGGGACAGTGCTCTAAAAATGATGATCATCACACTTTTATTTTCTTACAACTCAACAATTACAACTCGATACTAGAACAAAATATGACACTATATGAATGCCTCCGGCGGTGTACCGGGATGGTGCAATGAATCAAGAGTGACATGTATGAAAAATAATGCATGGTGGCTTTGCCACAAATACGATGTCAACTACATGATCATGCAATGGCAATATGACAAAAGTAAAGTATGTCATGATGATGATGAACGGAACGGTGGAAAGTTGCATGGCAATATATCTCAGAATGGCTATGGAAATGCCATAATAGGTAGGCATGGTGGCTGTTTTCAGGAAGGTATATGGTGGGTGTATGATACCGGTGAAAGGTGCGCGGTATTAGAGAGGCTAGCAATGGTGGAAGGGTGAGAGTGCGTATAATCCATGGACTCAACATTAGTCATAAAGAACTCATATACTTATTGCAAAAATCTACAAGTTATCAAAACAAAGTATTACGCGCATGCTCCTAGGGGGATAGATTGGTAGGAAAATACCATCGCTCGTCCCCGACCGCCACTCATAAGGAAGACAATCAATAAATAAATCATGCTCCGACTTCATCACAAAGCGGTTCACCATACGTGCATGCTACGGGAATCACAAACTTTAACACAAGTATTTCTCAAATCCACAACTACTCAACCAGCATGACTCTAATATCACCATCTTCATATCTCAAAACAATTATCAAGCATCAAACTTTTCTTAGTATTCAACACACTCATAAGAAAGTTTTTACTATTTTTGGATACCTAGCATATTAAGATTATTTAAGCAAATTACCATGCTATTTAAGACTCTCAAAATAATATAAGTGAAGCATGAGAGTTCATCTATTTCTTCAAAATAAAACCACCACCATGCTCTAAAAGATATAAGTGAAGTACTAGAGCAAATGACAAACTACTCCGAATGATATAAGTGAAGATCAATGAGTAGTCGAATAATTATACAACTATGTGAAGACTCTCCCATTTAATAATTTCAGATATTGGTATTTTATTCAAACAGCAAGAAAAGCTAAAGAAATTGACATGACGCTCCAAGCAAAACACATATCATGTGGTGAATAAAAATATAGCTCCAAGTAAAGTTACCGATGAACGAAGACGATGCCTTCCCGGGGCATCCCCAAGCTTAGGCTTTTGGCTATTCTTGAATATCTTGGGGTGCCTTGGGAATACCCAAGCTTAGGATCTTGCCACCCTTTATTCCATAGTCCATAAAAGCTTTACCCAAAACTTGAAAACTTCACAACACAAAACTCAACAGGAAATCTTATAAGCTCCGTTAGTGAAAGAAAACAAAACCGCCACATAAGGTACTGCAATGAACTCATTATTTATTTAATTTGGTGTTAAACCTACTGTATTCCAACTTCTCTATGGATTTTAAACTATTTTATTGGCCATAGATTCATCAAAATAAGCAAACAACACAAGAAAAACAGAATTCAAAAACATAACAGTCTGTAGTAATCTGTAACTAACGCAAACTTATGGAACTCAAAAAATTCAGCAAAAATAGGAAGACCTAGGCAATTTGTTTATTGATCAGCAGCAATTGGAATCATTATTTTATCACGTTCTGGTGATTTTTAACAATTGTTTCCGTGAGCCGAAAGTTTCTGGAAATTACAGCAAGATCAAATAACTATCATCCATGAAGATCCTATAGGTTCTACTTGGCACAAACACTAACTAAAACATAAAACCACATCTAAACAGAAGGTATATGGATTATTTATTCCTAAACAGAAACAAAAACAAAAAACACAAATAAAATTGGGTTGCCTCCCAACTAGCGCTATCGTTTAACGCCCCTAGCTAGGCATGATGATTTCAATGATGCTCACATAAGACATAAGAATTGAAACATAAAGAGAGCATCATGAAGAATATGACTAGAACATTTAAATCTAACCCACTTCCTATGCATAGGGATTTTGTGAGCAAACAACTTATGGGAACAATAATCAACAAGCATAGGAAGACAAAACAAGCATAACTTTAAAAATTTAAGCACATAGAGAGGAAACTTGATATTATTGCAATTCCTACAAGCATATGTTCCTCCCTCATAATAATTTTCAGTAGCATCATGAATGAATTCAACAATATAACCAGCACCTAAAGCATTCTTTTCATGATCTACTTGCATAGAAAATTTACTACTCTCCACATAAGCAAAATTCTTCTCATTCGGAATATTGGGAGTATCATAAGAGACTTGAACACTAAAAATTGTTTCCACATTAAAAGAGTAATGTTCAGAAAAAGGGTAATCATAATCATGACAAGATTTTTAAATATAATCATCACTACTTTTTATAGCATAAGTTTCATCACAATAATCATCATAAGTAGCAACTTCGTTCTCATCATAATCGATTGAAACCTCTCCCAAGATAGTGGAATCACTAAATAAAGTTGACACTCTTCCAAATCCACTTTCATATTCATCACAATAAAATTCAACATACTCCAAAGTAGTGTGATCACTACTTCCTAAAGTTGACACTCTTCCGAACCCACTTTCATCAATATAATCATCATAGGTAGGAGGCATTCTATCATCATAACAACTTTGCATATCAAAACTTGGGGTGCTAAAAATATCATCTTCATTAAACATAGCATCCCCAAGCTTGGGACAAACATTAATTTCAGAAAATATATTCTCAAATATTTCATCTTCATCAAACATAGCTTCCCCAAGCTTGGGCTCTTTCATATCATAAGCATAATCACTCTCATCATTAAAAATATGGATAGCACCAATAGTAAAGCAATTATCATCATCACAATGAGTAGTAGGGGTAACATCATTTGGGAGGGATACCTTTCTACCTTGGTTGCTCCTTCTTTTCTTTTTCTTCTTCATTATGTGTAGGTTCAACCTTCCTCTTTGAGCTCCTTATTGATTAGATTGGTTGAATAGAAAGCTCCTCCTCGTTACCTGATTCATCATAAGAAATAATAGGAGGAGATTGGGAAGTCTCTTACCTTTCATTAGTATTCTCATCATCTTCTATTGGCTTTCTTTTCTTTATGTAATTGGCAATATAAGGATTTTCAACGCAATTCTCCACACAAAACTTATAAATATCCTCTAGATCAAAATCAAGAAATCTATCAAGATTAAATTTTGGAATACCCTCAGTTATACGTTTCATTTCTTCATACCCCAAAAGAAGACTAAGCTCTTTATGATGCCCAAGGGTAATCAAGCTATCACAAATTTTGGACATGATTAGATCATAAAACAATTTGCATTGGAGATTTAAATGACCACGTTCATTGCAAAGTTCACAAGGAGCGCGAAAAATATTGAATCTTCTAGCACACTCATCAAGACTTTCTTGCAAATCTTTAGTTTTTAAATACTTATGGCTCTTGCAATATCTATTTTCTCTATTTGGTGCGTCCATGCAAATCCAATCTACTCCACAAAAATCAACATGCTTATAGGAGACATTTTCATCATAACTAGTGCAATCATCATTAGTACTATGGATATTCAAACAGTTCATACTAACAACATTGCAATCATGCTCATCATTCAAAGATTTAGTACCAAGCATTTTAATGCACTCTTCTTCTAGCACTTGAGCACAATTTTCCTTTCCATCAAACTCACGAAAGATATTAAAAAGACGAAGCGTATGAGACAAACTTAACTCCATTTTTTTGTAATTTTCTTTTATAAACTAAACTAGTGATAAAACAAGAAACAAAAAGATTTGATTGCAAGATCTAAAGATATACCTTCAAGCACTCACCTCCCCGGCAACGGCGCCAGAAAAGAGCTTGATTGACGGGGTGTGAGTGCCGCTTACCTAGCCTCCCCGGCACCAGCGCCAGAAAAGAGCTTGATGTCTACTACGCAACCTTCTTCTTGTAGACGTTGTTGGGCCTGCAAGTGCACAGGTTTGTAGGACAGTAGCAAATTTCCCTCAAGTGGATGACCTAAGGTTTATCAATCTGTGGGAGGCGTAGGATGAAGATGGTCTCTCTCAAGCAACCCTGCAACCAAATAACAAAGAGTCTCTTGTGTCCCCAACACACCCAATACAATGGTAAATTGTATAGGTGCACTAGTTCGGCGAAGAGAAGGTGATACAAGTGCAATATGGATAGTAGATAAAGGTATTTGTAATCTGAAAATATAAAAACAGCAAGGTAACTAATGGTAAAAGTGAGCGTAAACGGTATTGCAATGATAGGAAACAAGGCCTAGGGTTCATACTTTCACTAGTGCAAGTTCTCTCAACAATAATAACATAGATAGATCATATAACAAGCCCTCAACATGCAACAAAGAGTCACTCCAAAGCCACTAATAGCGGAGAACAAACGTAGAGATTATGGTAGGGTACGAAACCACCTCAAAGTTATTCTTTCGGATCGATCTATTAAAGAGTTCGTACTAGAATAACACCTTAAGACACAAATCAACCAAAACCCTAATGTCACATAGATACTCCATTGTCACCTCAAGTATCCGTGGGCATGATTATACGATATGCATCACACAATCTCATATTCATCCAACCAACATAAAAGTACTTCAAAGAGTGCCCCAAAGTTTCTACCGGAGAGTCAAGAACGTGTGCCAACCCCTATGCATAGGTTCATGGGCAGAACCCGCAAGTTGGTCACTAAAACATACATCAAGTGGCACATGATATCCCATTGTCACCATAGATAAGCATGGCAAGACATACATCAAGTGTTCTCATAAAAGACTCAATCCAATAAGATAACTTCAAAGGGGAAACTCAATTCATCACAAGAGAGTAGAGGGGGAGAAACATCATAAGATCCAACTACAATAGCAAAGCTCGGGATACATCAAGATCGTGCCATAGAGGGAACATGAGAGAGAACACGAGAGAGAGAGAGAGAGAGATCAAACACATATCTACTGGTACATACCCTCAGCCTCGAGGGTGAACTACTCCCTCCTCATCATGGATAGCGCCGGGATGATGAAGATGGCCACCGGTGATGGATTCCCCCTCCGGCAGGGTGCCAGAACAGGCTCCCGAGAGGTTTTTCGTGGCTACAGAGGCTTGCGGCGGCGGAACTCCTGATCTATCTTGATATTCGATGGTTTTAGGGTATAAGGGAATATATATAGGTGAAAGAAGTCGGTCGGGAGGTGCTTGAGGGGCCCACGAGACAGGGGGCACGCCCAGTAGGGGGGCGCGCCCCCTATCTCCTGGGCTCCTCGAGGATCTTCTGACTTGATCTCCAAGCCTCCAGGATGATATTCTTCCAAAAAATCACGATGCCGAAGGTTTCATTCCGTTTGGACTCCGTTTGATATTCCTTTCCTTCGAAATACTGAAACAAGCAATAAAACAGCAATATGGGCTGGGCCTCCGGTTAATAGGTTAGTCCCAAAAGTAATATAGAAGTGTATAATAAAGCCCATAATCATTCAAAATAGGTAATATAATAGCATGGAACAATGAAAAATTATAGATACGTTGGAGACGTATCAATTGGGAATCACAAACCTTAACACCAATATTCTTACTAGAACACAATTACTCATCAAACATAACTCACATATCACATCATCATATCTCAAAACATTACTAAGAATCAAGTTTATTTTGTCCAATGATCTTCATGAAATTCTTTTACTTTATCCTTCTTGGATATCTATCACTTTGGGACTAATTTTCATGTGTTGCTTTTCATAAGCTCAAACAAATATAAGTGAAGATCATGAGCATAACAAATTTCCTTTCTCTCAAAATAATTTAAGTGAAGCAAGAGAGAATTTCTTCAAAATTTTACTAACTCTCAAATAAATCTAAGTGAAGCAAGAGAGCATTTCTTTAAAAATACTAAGCACACCGTGCTCAAAAAGATATAAGTGAAGCACTAGAGCAAGTCCTAGCTCATAAAAGAGTTAAGTGAAGCACAGAGAGCAATTCTAACAAGTCATTATATAATTTTGGCTTTCTCAAACAAGTGTGTCTAGCAAGGATTGATTACTCAAAACATAAAATGGAACAAGCAAAGACACATATCATACAAGACGCTCCAAGCAAAACACATATCATGTAATGAATAAAAATATAACCTCGAGTAAAATACCGATAGTTGTTGGAAGAAAGCGGGGATGCAACTCGGGGGCATCCCCAAGCTTAGTTGGTTGCTCATTATTGAATAATAGCTTGGGATGCCGGGGCATCCCCAAGCTTATGCTCTTGCATCCTTCCTTCACCCATCGTAAGATAACCCAAAACTTGAAAACTTCAATCACACAAAACTCAACAAAACCATTGTGAGATCCGTTAGTATAAGAAAGCAAGCCACTACTATAAGTGTTGTATCAAACCAATTCATATTTTGTTTTTGTATTATATCTACTGTATTCCAACTTTTCTAAGGCAAAAACTCATCAAGCAAAACCATAGAGCCATCAAAATAAGCACACAACACAAAGAAAACAGAATCTGTCAAAACATAACTGTTTGTAGTAATCTGACTTTATAGAATACTTCTGTAACTCCAAAAATTCTACCAAATTAGGGCGACCAGGGTAATTTGTATATTAATATTCTGCAAAAATAATCAGAGCAAAAGCTATTTTCTGTGATTTATGAAAATTATTTTCGTGAGCATAAAGTTTGTGTCTTTTTCAGCAAGATCAAACAACTATCACCCAAGAAGATCCTAAAGGCTTTACTTGGCACAAACACTAATTAAAACACAAAAAACGCAATCATAACAGTAGCATAATTGTGCTAACACACAAGAACATAAAAGCAAAAAGCAAAAATAAATTTTATTCATTGGGTTGCCTCCCAACAAGCGCTATAGTTTTACGCCCTTAGCTAGGCGTAAGGCAAGGATCTAAGTTTTGTCATCTTTGTCCAACTCTTCAATTAAACACTTAGAATCCCTCAAAGATTTAGCATATAGATTTTCAATAACAACACTCCTAGGAATAAATTCAAAGATTTCATTCTTGCAAAAAGGATCTCTTATCACTTCAACAAAATCAGGGTGAATACTAATCATCTTAAGATATCCTTTATCATTAGAAGTTGCACCCTTGTTTTTGGATCTCCTACTCTTTACGGGACTTTCCTCAATAATTTTAGTGGTAGTAAAAGCCGTGCTTAGATTACTAAAGATTTATTCCAATTTATCGATCCGAGACGGACTTTCTTCTATTCTTTCATGGATTAAAGCACCCCACTCTTTTAACAACTTAAAAATATCGCCCGCTTTTGCTCCAAGATTAGTGGCAAAATTATGCATCTTTTTATGTATAATTTCCGTATGATCTTCGGTGAGCATTTTCTTTTCGATAGCATCTAGTCTTTCCATAACATGCTCAAGAGTCAAATTTTTTTCATTGACCATAAGAGGGGGTGAGCCCACTAAATTTCCCATAGCATTAAGAGCATCAAAAGGAGGACTCATTAAGAAATTTCCACCAGTAATCGTGTCAAGGACGAATCTATACCAAGTGGTGATGCCGACATAAAAACAACGCAGAAGCACAACGGTAGATTGCTTACGGATAGATCTATTATGAGCATTGAAAATTCTATACCAAGCATCTTTTAAACTTTCTCCTCCCCTTTGTTTAAACTTGAGAACCTCGTTCTCGGGGGTGCACACAATAGAGGAAGAATTTTCGATAACGGGAAACAAGATCTCACACACAAAAATAGATCCGGCAAGAAAACAGCGAATGGAAAAAGAGAGGTGAATGGCAAATAATGTAAATTGCAAGGAGATGAGATTTGTGATTAGGAACCTGGTTATGTTGAAGATCCTCCCCGGCAACGGCGCCAGAAATTTCCTTTGGATGCCGCTTGAAGCTACGTCGGTATTTCCCCAAAGAGGAAGGGATGATGCACAGCGGCGGTAGGCATTTCCCTCAGAAATGAAACCAAGGTTATCGAACCAGTAGGAGAACCAAGCAACACAAAATAAACAGCCCCTGCACACAAATAACAACACCTCGCAACCCGACGTGTTAAAGGGGTTGTCAATCCCTTTCGGGGTACGGCGCCAGAAATTGCGTGTTGAAGGGAGAAAGTTGTAATAGGTTGAAATAATAGATCGCAAATAAAATAAAGTGCAGCAAAGTATTTTTGTATTTTGGGTTTAATAGATCTGAATAAAAAGAGCAAATAAAATAGATCGCAAAGCAAATATATGAGAAAGAAGACCCGGGGGGCCGTAGGTTTCACTAGTGGCTTCTCTATTGGGCAATTGATAGAACTTCAAATAATTATGATGATATCCAGGCAATGATCATTACATAGGCATCACGTCCAAGATTAGTAGACCGACTCCTGCCTGCATCTACTACTATTACTCCACACACCGACCGCGATCCAGCATGCATCTAGTGTATTAAGTTCATGGAAAAATGGAGTAATGCAATAAGAACGCTGACATGATGTAGACAAGATCCGTTCATCTATGGCGGTAGATATAGATCCCATCTTTTTATCCTAAGTAGCGATGATACATACGTGTCGGTTCCATTTCTTTCACTGGGATCAAGCACCGTAAGATCGAACCCACTACCGGGCACCTCTTCCCATTGCAAGATAAATAGATCAATTTGGCCAAACAAAACCCAAATATCGGAGAAGAAATACGAGGCTATAAGAGATCATGCATATAAGAGATGAAAGAAACTCAAATAACTTTCATGGATATAAAAAGATACAACTGATCATAAACTCAAAGTTCATCAGGTCCCAACAAACACACGGCAAAAGAGTTACATCATATGGATCTCCAAGAGACCATTGTATTGAGAATTCAGCGAGAGAGAGAAAGCCATCTAGCTACTAACTACGGACATGAAGGTCTACAAAGAACTACTCACGCATCATCGGAGAGGCACCAATGGAAGTGGTGAACCCCTCCGTGATGGTATCTGGATTGGATCTAGTGGTTCTGGACTCTGCGGCGGCTGGATGAATATTTCGTTGATGCTTCTAGGGTTCTAGGATTTTTGGGCTATTTATAGAGCAAAGAGGCGGTCCCGGGGGCACCCGAGGTGGGCACAACCCACCAGGACACGCCTGGACCTCCTGGCGCGCCCTGGTGGGTTGTGCCCCCCTTGGGGCACCCCCCAGGTGCAACCAGGGCCCATTGCCTTCCTTCTGGCCCATAATAGATCATCGTGGAGTTCCGTGGCATCTGGACTCCGTTCGATATTGATTTCCTGCAATGTAAAAAACATGGAAAAACAGCAACTGGCACTTGGCACTATGTCAATAGGTTAGTACCACAAAATGATATAAAATGACTATAAAATGATTATAAAAAATCCAAGATTGATAATAAAACAACATGGAACAATAAAAAATTATAGACACGTTGGACACGTATCAACATCCCCAAGCTTAACTCCTACTCGTCTTCGAGTAGGTAGGTGATAAAAACAGAATTTTTGATGTGGAGTGTTGTTCATCAAGTCATATCATATTCTTTTCTTTATAGCATGAACATTTGGACTTTTATGTGATTCAAAGCAATAGTCCAGTTTTGCATAATAATTTAGATACTCAAGCATATCAACAAGCAACCATGTCTTTCAAAATATCAATGCTAAAACAAGTTATCCCTATCCCATCATGCTCAAACATTGATCCATTCATGAAACACACTCGAATATTAACTACACCCAATACTTAAGCATGATCATATTGCCTCCTAGTTGGTGCTTTTTGTAAGAGAAGATGGAGACTCAAAATAAAAATAAAAATTGCATAAAGTAAAAGAAAGGCCCTTCACGGAGGGAAGTAGGGATTTGTAGAGGTGCCAGAGCTCAAAGCGAAAAAATAGAGATAAAAATATTTTGGGAGGTGTATCCATCGACCAACTAAAACGACGTAGAGCTACGAACACTTTCCATGCTAGATATGCCATAGGCGGTTCCCAAACAGAAAATAAAGTTTATTCCTTTTTCCACCGTACTTTCACTTTCCATGGCTAACCGTATCCACGGGTGCCCTCCATACCAACACTTTCCAAGGAATTTATTATTTGACAACATAAAGTAAATTCATTTTTGCATTTCGGGACTGGGCATCCCTAAGACCTTTGCCTTACTCTCGTGCAATGACAAGTGAATAAACACTCATCGTGAGAATAACACATCTATCATGGAAAATATTAGCCAGTTGCTACTGCTCATGAGCTAAACAAACACACAAAAGAGAAGTTTATTTTGAAAATTAGAGATGACACATGCAAATTTGCTTAGAACGGCAAAATAATACCGCATATAGGTAGATATAGTGGACTCATGTGGCAAAACTGGTTTAAGGATTTTGGATGCACAAGTAGAGGTCATACTTAGTGCAAAATGAAGGCTAGCAAAAAGATTGAGAAGCGACCAACCAAGAAACGAATAATCTCATAAGCAAGCATTAAGCATAATTAACACCGAATAATGCACCACAAGTAGGATATAATTTCATTGCATGATTATTGACTTTCGGGCATGCATAGGGAATCACAAACCTTAAAACTATTACTAAGAATCAAGTTTATTTTGTCCGATGATCTTCATGACATTCTTTTACTTTATCCTTCTTGGATATCTATCACTTTGGGACTAATTTTCATGTGTTGCTTTTCATAAGCTCAAACAAATATAAGTGAAGATCATGAGCATAACAAATTTCCTTTCTCTCAAAATAATTTAAGTGAAGCAAGAGAGAATTTCTTCAAAATTTTACTAACTCTCAAATAAATCTAAGTGAAGCAAGAGAGCATTTCTTCAAAAATACTAAGCACACCGTGCTCAAAAAGATATTAGTGAAGCACTAGAGCAAGTCCTAGCTCATAAAAGAGTTAAGTGAAGCACAGAGAGCAATTCTAACAAGTCATGATATAATTTTGGCTTTCTCAAACAAGTGTGTCCAGCAAGGATTGATGACTTAAAACACAAAATAAAACAAGCAAAGATACATATCATACAAGACGCTCCAAGCAAAACACATATCATGTGATGAATAAAAATATAGCCTCGAGCAAAATACCGATAGTTGTTGGAAGAAAGCGGGGATGCCACTCGGGGGCATCCCCAAGCTTAGTTGGTTGCTCATTCTTGAATAATAGCTTGGGATGCCGGGGCATCCCCAAGCTTATGCTCTTGCATCCTTACTTGATCCATCATAAGATAACCCAAAACTTGAAAACTTCAATCACACAAAACTCAACAAAACCTTTGTGAGATCCGTTAGTATACACTACAAAAAAAAGACACATCCGTGAAATTTTGGGCCGAACGAATTTTTTTTCTACCATACATATGACACTTCTATGATGATAATTGTGACAAAACCCGGTATCATCATAGATGTGGTGGGCTCCTACTTCTATGACAAAAAATCATGACAGAAAATGGGCTTTTCGTCCTGGGCGGGCCGGAGACGCAGCTGCATGACATTCTTTGGGCCGTCCATGACGGAAAAAACCGTGGTAGAAGCGAGGGGGAGGAAAATTTCAGGGAGTTTCCCGTTATGGTGGGAGGTCGGGGCGGCGATCGATGCGCTTTCTCGTACACGCGTGCGGGCGTTGGCTCTAATCAACCCGAGCGAGGCGTTGGGCTCTAATCAACCCGGCGATTGCCTGCGAGCTACGCGTTCTCGAACCCGAGCGATCGATCGATGGCTGTTAATCGAACCCGATCGGCGATTCTTCGCTCTGCTGCTAATCAAGCCGATCGATTGGATGAATGGCGCTGCTGCGGGGGGTTGGATGAACAGTGATCGGTGGCATTGCCTCTGGATGAACAGGACCCGTGGTGTGGAGTCTGGATGAGCGAGAGACGGTGGGGTGGCCGTGGAGGGGTGGTTGAACAGGACCCCGTGGTGTGGAGGGCTGGATGAACAGTAGACGGTGGAGGGGTGCCCGTGGAGGGGTGGTTGAACAGTAGCCGGTGGAGTAGCGCACGGTGGAGGCTAGATGAACAGGAGCCCGTGGAGGCTGGAGGAGGTCGACGGTAGCCCGTGGAGGCTGGAGGAGGTCGACGGTGGAGATGAACAGTATCCCGTGGAGTCCCGTTTTGCGGTACGCCACACCCCTCCCGATGAACAGGACCCTGTTTGACCGTAGGAGGTCCGTTTAAATCCGTTTTGCGGTACGCCACACCCCTCCCGATCAACAGGACCCCCGTTTCGACCGTAGGAGGTCTGTTTCGTCCGTTTTGCGGTACGCCACACCCCTCCCGATCAACAGGACCCCCGTTTTGACCGTAGGAGGTTCGTTTCCTCCGTTTTGCGGTATGCCACACCCCTCCCGATCAACAGGACCCCGTTCCGAACATAGGAGGTCTGTTTTCTCCATTGTGTGGTACGCCAGGCCTCGTTTCCATCGCCTATTCCGTCCAAGCCGGTTGGCTCCCACGCATTCCGTTGCCTCCCGATGAACACGACGCATTCCGTTGCATCCCGATGAACACGGCACATTCCGTTGCCTCCCCATGAACACGACGCATTCCGTTGCCTCCCCATGAACACGACGCATTTCGTTGCCTCCCCATGAACACGACGATGACGCTGTTTCTCCGTTCCGACCCAGCCATGTACACAAGCCCTGGCCGTACGTATGCGCGAGTAGGCATTCGAGACCCTGCCCGTATGTACGTACGTGGCCGTATTTTCTTTCTTGCACCCTCGCTGATGTACGTACGTGTACATGCTACGTGCGCGCCTCTACTAGGACACGTGCGCGCCTCTACATCCACTAGTATATATGTACGTACACATTCGCGACCAGAATGACAACGCTACGTATGCTTCGACCAGGTGGGTCCCGACTGTCAGGCACTTCCTTGCGTGCGAAGATGTAGCTGGTGGGTCCCAGCAGTCAGGGGGACGAATCGTTTTTTTTTTGCCCGGAACGCACTTCCTTGCGTGCGAAGATGTAGCTGGTGGGTCCCAGCAGTCAGGGGGGCGAATCATTTTTTTGCCCGGACGCACTTCCTTGCGTGCCAAGGTGTCGCTGGTGGGTCCCAGCGGTCAGGGGGGCGAATCGTTTTGTTTTTTTGCCCGACGCACTTCCTTGCATGCGAAGATGTAGCTAGTGGGTCCGGCGATCGGGGAAACATTTTTTCATGAAATCTGATGGCCCGTCCGGTGGGTCCCAAATTGTCGGTGGAGGAATCATTATTTTCCGCGTAATAAGGAGGCACTTCCTTGCTGCGGCCGTGGACCCAGCCGTCGCCCTCTCCACGCATGATCCCACGTCCGATGGAAGTCGTTCCTTGACCACGTTGACCACGCCACGCCGAGAGCACCGAGGCGGTGGATGACGGCGAGGCCTAGGAAGGGGACGACGGGATCCGGGAAGACGCGCGATGGAAGCCCGGCGGAGAGGAGTACGAGGGTCACCGGTTCGGCTGCGGTGTGAGGCTACCGTCGTCGCAGGCCCGCCAGCGGTGGGAATAGTAGGGCGGTGAGGCCTCCGCGGCAACATAGCCGCCACGGAGGCAGGAGCATGCGGCACGACCGGCGCTGCTTTGGGCGGCTGGAGCAAGAAGACCAGAGGTTGAAGAAGCACTACGGCCGTTGGATGGACATCGTACGGTCACTGGAGCTAGAATCTTTTATATTGAGTAAAGTTGACAAAGGCCCCCGTCCCAGTCAACTTAGTAGGCCGACAAGTCAGCCTCCCACCATGGTGGGTCCCAGCTAGCAGGGGGAGTATTCATTTTTTCGTGCGTAATAAGGAGGCACTTCTGGTGGGTCCGAGCTGACAGCGGGGGGAACGTTTTTTTCGCGAAATACGCTGGCCCGTCCGGTGGGGCCCAGCAGTTAGGGGGGAAACGTTTTTTTCGCGAAATAAGGTGGCCCGTCCGGTGGGTCCCTGCTGTCAGGTGGAGGAATAATTATTTTGCGCGTAATAAGGAGGCACTTCCTTGCGGCCGCCTGGACCCAGTTGTCAGCCTCTCCACGTACAGTACTCTTCCGATGGAAGTCGGTCGTTGACCACGTTGACCACGCCGCGCCGAGAGCACCAGGGCGGTGGTCTGGACGACGGCGAGGCCTAGGAAGGGGACGACGCGGAGCCGGGGAAGATGCAACAGTGGAAGCCCGCGCGGAGAGGAGTACGAGGGTTCACTGGTTCGGCTGCGGTGTGAGGTTGCCGTCGCCGTAGAATAACAGGGGGTGTGGGTGAGTAGAGGGATGGCCTGGCCAGCGGTGGGAGTAGTACGGGGCGGTGAGGCCTCCGCGGCATCACAGCCGGCCACGGGAGGCAGGAGCACGCGACACAACCGGCGCTGCTTTGGGAGGCTGGAGCAAGAAGACCAGAGGTTGAAGAAGCACTACGACCGTTGGATGGACATCGTACGATCACTGCAGCTAGAATCGTTTATATTGACTAAGTTGACAAACCCCTTGGTACGCGTCAACTTAGTAGGCCCACAGCTCGGATTTGGCAGAGAACATATAGCCCATTTGCAATTTGTAAGAATGTACAACCCATTTTTTAATTCTAACGGAATTTACTACAACCCATTTACAGTTTGTTAAAAGTACAGCCCAACTTCTAGCTAAGACAACGATTAATAATTTCAAACAACCGCTCAAAACAGAATTAAAAAAAATTCCCACATTTTGATGGGGTCCGAAATATTTTTATACGAAATTTCTAGTCAGGTTAAATATAATTTCAAAATAAAGTTGTATTACGTTAAAATCCAACGAAATATTGCGCATGCAACAAGTAATGAAATTAAAATTTCCAAATTCCAAAAATAATATATTTTTTAAACTAATTACGTGTTTGGTGCATAGTAATTGCCCAGTTATTATAATTACATCCCATTTATTATTTCTTAAAGTCCATTTTTTTGTTAAGACTAATGCATACCTCCTAGGAAACTTTGCAGCCTAGCGGGGCAGATAACAAGTTGACCCGGATATTGTGTACAACTGTCGCCCCAGTTGCATTGCTGATGTTGAAAAAAAGGCTTGTGTAGTACAGTACAACCTAACATGGTTACTCAGTCCACATTCAGCGACGCCGGAAAGGCCCAAACAAGGCTTTTGTACAACTTTTTGAAGTCACTTAGCTCAGTTAATAACTTAAGAAAAAAGTTAGATTACAGTGGAACCTAATTAAAAGCTGTCACGAGCAAATAAATAATTCAACGGGTCCCACTTGTGCGCGTGCGTGCGTGCAGCGTGTGTGTGTGTGTGTGTGTGTGAGAGAGAGAGAGAGAGAGAGACCGTCGGTCGATGCTCAGAAATACATCTTTCAGCCATATGCATTGCTGATGCTCAAGAAAACTTATATAGTTGACACAATCATATAGAACATCATAGCACAATCGAACTTGCATACAAAAATTTCACGCAGCGGCACAATCAGGATGGAAGCGGTGGATCGCTACGGAAGGGCTATGTTGAAACCAACGAAGTCGTACATAATGGTTCATCGTCTTTATAAATGACGGGAAATATCTTGAATGTTGTGCAAAGAAAATGCAGACAACACAATAAGTTCTCGCTAGCACATTAAGTTGACGTACAACCCTTTCTAAAAAAGTTCGGTGACAAAATTAGAACAGGTCACAATCAAATGTCTTGGCATATCGATTGCTTCGGACCCATAGCTCGGATTTAACTAGTACTATCGACAAGATTCAGTTGTTACCTCAAATTAGAGCACATCCAGCAGCCAGCCCCGCCTCTTCTCCGAAAGAAGCGATGGCCTCCGCCGCCGATGGAGTAGGCCCTGTGCCATCCATCGTTCCGAGCAACACGGGAAAGTCGGCGTTGACTCTGTAATGGGCGTCGTCGACGGACCACAGCACCAGCGGCGGCGGCAGGACTTCGATTGATGGATTGACCACTTCCTCGACATGCACGAACACTCGATACAGGTACATCCCTAACGTGGTCCCCGGCGGCCTTGGTGGCGACGAATAGTACAACCCCGGTTCCTGCACCGGTATCTTAACACCAATCACCTTTGGTATGGTGGACGGCTTCTTCATCCATGCCATAACCGTCAGAGCCCAGCTGTCTGGAGGAACAAACATACTTACGAGCTCACTCCAAGGTCGTTGATAAGCTCGTTCATGGACTCGTTGTTTCAAGCACGTCGAGGCATGCCGTGGAAGGTAAGCTTTGTTAAAAACTCAAGCTTAGAGGGCACCAAGCCCCATCTTGGGTGCCACCGATCAAAGATCACCAGCGCGCCATTGCAGAACAAACACCGGGAAGATTCGAACACACGACTACAGTCGAAAGTTGTCCGGAACCTGACGAAGAAATCAGCCGGTGACGGACAGACTTCGACGAGCAAGTCACTTATTTGGATGTCGTGCGCAATGCCAAGAGCTTTGACAAGTTCGTCCGGCAAGACGGGAGGCCGGTCGCCGTTGATGGTTACCATCAGCACTTTGCCGGAAAATTGGTCGTCAAGCGCCGCCATGCCACTGTTGAGCGACAAAGACGCAGCGATCAAGGCGGGGCGGACCTCGGGATCTCGGCTTGGAGATCCTTGTTGACCGCGACATGATAGTGCGCTTGAGTACAGGGAGTACATGAGGGGGATTTGGGGGAACTGGAGTAGGAATCGAGATTCCAGAGATGGGGGAGGGGCGGGAGACTGGGGATGAAAAGGTAGCATGAATTTCGAGCACGCGCCAATATGCTCTCGGCGCGCAAGCGCACGAAAACACCGGTGGTGCCCACATGTAAGCCTAAGAGTCCTTATTCTTTCTTTTCTGGAGAGCCCGGCCTTTTTTTTCAGGATCTTTTGAGAGCCCGGCCTGAGAGTCATAATTGACCTGTTTGGCAAAGCGTTACTACTCGGCCTATATTCAACGACACCTCACTGGCCCAAACAAGTGTACATCATCGAAAAGACAGTGAGCTCAAATTATATAACTTGAAAAAGGAGATATACTCTGAACACTGGAGAATGGTGATGCCCTCATTTAGCCCACCAGTAGTTCGAGACAATAAACAATTCAAAACAACGATATATACAACATTCAAACACCGACTAGTGACTACTACGACATAAACAACAAGACATGATAGTTCATAAGAAGTCTTGCTACACCACCAAAATGCACCCATCTGCAGCAGCCGGACTCTCGTGATCCGCATTTAGAATGACATTCTAAATGTAAGCAACTATTACATAGAAAGAGTGACATAGATGAGGATGACCAAATGACAAGGAATATGCATAACAAAGAAAGAACTACCCATCCGAACCAGCAGCAAAGACAACAAAGTCATTTGAAGATATGATCCAACACCATCATAATTTGCAGCCCGCTTGAATGACCAAAGATCCGGAGACACCAAGATCCACCCTTCCGATGCAACAGCCCAATTACCTATCAACCTGAAGGCTTGAACCACATCACTGACTGTCGTAATTAAGACATCCAAGGATCAAATTTAATCCAGATGCCTTTGTCATTCTCACCTTCTTTTGGCTGCAGGCTGTATCGTTGACAATCAGGGGAGTTTGCTCCCGAACTCCTAGGGCTCGCCGTGTAGACACAGTTTTCCATAGCAAACAAAGCCTCTCTGCCATCAAGGTCCTTGCCAACGGTGATCTCCTGGTTAATCGGCTAACTGAGTCCGAGAAACAGAGAGTGTGAACCAAGGCTGTTTACCCGCCTCCAACTAAAAAATCCTAAAGGTCCCAACAAGCTGGTATCCTGCTCATAGACGTAACAGCCACTGTCCGGATACTCACGTATTACACGGTGCTTGTATACAATGGGGTTTTTGCAATATAACTTTTCCGGCTCATGTGTCCGAATGATCATCAGTCTTTTGCCGCCGTCTGATCGAGCGAGGAACCAGTTGTGCTTCCCTGTTTTTGGCAAAGGTGGTGTGATTACAAAGGGCAGTAACTATAGGGACACTACATCATATCAAAAAGGACAGGCATTGTTAATGTAAGATCAGCATTGTTCAGAGTATGAGTAGGATAATGCAAGAAACAACATTGATATGTCCCTGTTGGAACTGGGAGGAAAATACAGGGAAATGTATACTGGGTTCGAAAATATAGAAGTGCCATGCATGGTTATACTCATGTTATCTCGCAATCGATTCTTCACATGAAACTACCATGTCATGCATGTTATGTAATCATGTTCGCCTCACAAAAAATTCTTCAAGGTAACTAACAGACCATGCATTGTTATATACTCGTGTTACGTGGGCAAAATTTTGTGAGGATATTATTCTAGCCATTGATTGTGAAGGGCTAATATAGGTATGTACACATGGTAAGCATTGCAGATTTCACTACTTCCAAATATAGAGTTCTCCATATGCACATTTACTTCCCTAATGTATGGTTAGATGAAACCAACAGTGTGGTGCATGTTTCTACATCATGAAAGTGAGGAAACTAACATGGCCATTGATACACACTCATATTTAGTAGTAGTATATAGATTACTATAAAATAAGGATAATATCCATATATTCCTAACTGTTTGATTATTCAGGGTACAAATTGGCTGTAATGACATGGTCACAATCGCATGAATTAACTCATTCCAAATATAGCTGATTTACGGCGTCTCTAATATATTACCATAGTTCTACTCAAATTCTGCTCAAACAGGGATATGCCAATCATCACAAAAGTTCAAATAAGTGTCATGGCGTCATCATTAACATGAGACGGAAACAACTTACACGCCGTCCCAAGCAATACGTGGTGCCATCTGCTTTGTCGATCCGTAGATGATGCCATTGTGTTCAATAGCATCACGAAGTGTGTATCAGCTTTGACGATGATCCACTGCGAGCCGAGTTGTCTCTAGCTAAAAAGGCACCGGCGTAAAGATAGGCGAGTCCCGGTCGAACAAGGCAATTAGCTTGAAGTCTGCGTAATTACGCATGTCGTGTGGGCACTTGGCGATTAAAATCTTCGCAAAACAAGGTCCGTCCAACGGACGTAGTAATCTAGATGACTTGGACCGCGATGGTAATACTCTATATAATCCAACGGAGGAAGGATAATCTCATGGAGGTCCGGAAGTTCACGAGCACCAACTTTTTACCGTCTTCTCTGAAGGCAGCCATCCAAATGGAGTTCATGCCGACCCAATACATACCTGCCAAGAAGTTTGGGCGATGGTGATCGGATCGATGTTGAGGGAAATGATGTACGGTGACACACTACATACCGCAAAGAAGTTTCGCTAATGGAGATCGGATTGAAGTCGAGGGCATCATGCACGCCTCCGTATCATGGTGAGCCAATCTCGCAAGACCGAGATAGCAGCAAGCGTGGTGTCTTGAAAAGCTTAGGCCTCGCTTGACGATGGCGTGTGCATGTCCCTCGAGCATGCAGCCAGCCGCAGGCGGTCAACATATCCATACACGAACAACAGAGGTCGAGGATGTCATCGGGGAGATTGCTCCAATCGCGGCTCATATGGATGTTGCGCGGTTCGCGTTCGCCATGGTGGAGTTTGGAAGGGGCTTGATTTACGGGGAGAAGGATGTCGGTCTTTGGAGCGGCTAGCGAGGAATAGTGGTACTGGGGAGGCGAGTGAGGCGACGGTACACGGGGCACAGTGAGATGGAGACGGAGACGGAGAAAGAGATGGAGATGGAGTGGTGCCATGGGAGCGGAGAGGGAGACGAGGCGAGGCGCCAATGTGTTTGTATAGTGGCGGTGACAGATGCACAAAGGCATGTGGTGAGGCTGACTTTGGTAACCCGAACACGCCGCCTCGCCTGGACTAGTGTCAGGCGCAGGGTGTTGTCACTTCACTGTGAGGACCGGATGAATAGTATTTTGACCATCAAGTGTACCACAGTTGTACTACTACTACTACTACTACTACTACTACTACTACTACTACTACTACTACTACTACTACTACTACTACTACTACTACTACTACTACTACTAGTAGTAGGAACATGAGTACTCCAGTATTGTATAGCGGAAATAGGTCTCCCGTGCTAGCATGCCTGTTCACTTCATCGTTCAGGTATCATCCATATTATGCAGCGAACCAAATTCTCGTGCATGCCCAATCAACGCCCTGCCGCGATGCATGCAGTGGTCATTCTGGTGCATCAAGGACGGCATGCAGATCGTTCCACACTTGAGAAGAGGAAAAATGGAAAGGTAGAACGCGGCAACAGAGGAAGAGAACGCTAGCTAACGAGGCTGGGAGGGGATCGAGCAGGAAGTTAATGCTCCATGCCTAATGGTTTTGGGAAAACCTAATTTTCATAAGGTGACTTATTCTCACCTAAACGGAGGGAGTATTCCTTAACTAGAGAATGTTGTGTCTCCCACTCACGCGCTCAAAAAAAAGCTATGACACATTTTTTTTATCTGTTTGCATAGGTCCCACCTATCAGGAAGGATGGGCACATACACGAACAGTGCGACTCCTCGCCTACCAAAGATAGCCTTTTGTTTAGTCTACCTAGCCGTCTAATCAATCTGCTGCACGCCACTTCTCCCATTTACTTCTCCATCGGGAACCGATTCGCCTCGCTTCTTCACCTCCCGTCGTCTTCATTTGCATCCAAACCCCAAATGCGTTCACATTGTTTTAACCTCTTTAAATAATCATCTACTACTTCAGTTAGACTAGCCATCTAATCCTAATTCTCCAAACCATAGCCCTCCGTTCCAGCGGTTCCAAATGGCGAAAGAGATCGAGATGCAGGTTTTTAGCGTCCAACATGTCCTCGTCGAAGGCTCGATGCGCATAGTCGCCACCATCACCGTCCACCCAAGGGTTGTTCGGCAGTGGATCAACAATGTATCCAACTCCCTCAAAAAGGTAGAGACGAGGGTCATCGGTCTTGACGCAGAGTACACGGAGTGTGCCCCTGGGAAGATCCAGCGCGCCGCCGTCCTTCAGTTGTGCCTCGAAGATGATATTTTGGTGTACCACATCATATACTCGCCCTCCATGCCAGGTGAGCTTCACGATTTCTTGTCTCTGGAGGAAGTATACTTCTGTGGGGCAGCCATCGAGGGGGACAAACAGAAGCTGGAGCCGTACAACCTTGATTTGAAAAGCATCGCTGACCTACAAACCAGAATCAAAATTCCTGTAGAAGATTGTGCTAAACAGACACCATCCCTATTCGACGTAGCAAATTTTGTGCTCGGTACAAATCTTCAGAAGGGTGACGAGACGGTGGCATTAGGGTCGTCTGGATGGGAGAATTATCCCTTGACGTACGAGCGGATAAAATATGCTGCCCGTGTGAGTTTCGAGATAGTTGCAAGGTCCAAAGAGCTTGTTGTGAAGCTGTCTCCCACAGAGAATGAGAACAAGAAGAAGAAGAAGAAGAAGAAGAAGAAGAAGAAGAAGAAGAAGAAGAAGAAGAAGAAGAAGAAAACGCTGCACCAGCAGGAGGGCATTATGGATGGATGAACTATTTCCTCTCTTGTAAAAAAAATTATTCCCTCTCGGTGTATATTGATATAGATGGACTATTTCGATGGTGTGCATTTCTTTGGAACAGAGTAGTAGCATGGGTCCGCTTGACTATAAGGAACTATTTATCCGCATATATAGCTTTCTCTGCTACTCCTTCCAGTGATCGGTATGCAGTGCATGTGTCCGTAGACATGACAGCTTGTCCATGGAAGTTCAACTACGGCGACCATCATGTTTCATCTCGCGATTCCCACGACGCCTCTCCAACCCACGGCACCACGCCCCCCGACGTGCGCCTCACCCCTCTCGGCCGCACCACACCTCTGCCTTTGTGTGCATGAAATGTGGGCCACCTAAAATGCGGCGAGCATCAAGTTTCTACCACAGCCACCCGTGATTCCCACGACGCCGCTCGAACCCATGAAACCACGCGTCCCCGACCTACGGCTCACTCCTCTTGGCCCCACTGCCCCTCTGCCTTCGGGAGCATTACATGTGGACCAGTCACCTATCGGGTCCACATGTTATTGACTCAAAGGTAGGTGTAGTAAAGCTGAAGCTCAGTCCGACGGCCCCGAGAGGAAATGTAACTCTGCGCCCAGGCTTGTGGTGCTCCGCAGCACGAACTCGTGCAAACTCGAGATTTGTTTCTTTACTATACATGCACGCAACAATTTAATGGACATTGTAATCTCAACATGTGATGGGGAGCTCTAAATTTGAATTTGAAACTTATAAAATGAAAAGATTCAAAACAAATAAACCGGGAGAGAGGAGTATATCGTAGGATGTGTCCCATACAAAATAAGTCCCTGGTTTGTCACCGTGAAGATGCGGTTAGAAAGGAGCACAGTGTCTTCCTACTCAGACGGCAACAAATCGGCATGCAGACAGATGGTCCGCCTTTGACCGCCATGTGCAAGGTTCGTGCTATCTTATTCAATCTCACCGTGGTTCCATCGTACCAATTCATGCGGTGGCCCGTTGCATGGCTGATCCCAATGTTGGACAAAGGTTCTACGGGAACGGCACCATTGTAAATGTTGTGCAAATTGATGTTGGTACCCTCCCGTACATATGCAAGCCAATCTCCACTCGCATCGAGCCTAGCCTGTGAAAAAGTGGGCAGGGGGAGAATTAGGAAATGGACACGGAAGTAGTCTTTAGAATGCATTTACTACGTGATCAAACTCATCTTACCTGCTCATCGGAGGAAATCCGAGTGCCCCTCAACGTCGGCATCTCAAGGGGCGTCAACTTGCAACTACGGCCACGCCGCGCTGGAGAGACCCCCAAGGAAACATCCTCGTGCATTCCACGGAACATCAAGATGCATTTGTATGAGTAGTTTATCTTGTGAGAGAAAAGGATGAACGAGGGAAGGCCTCTAGAGATAGAGATGGACACTACTACTACCAATGTGATGGCCCGTGCGTTGCAATGGATCCAAACTAGTAGAATAATACTTGTTCACATGCTTGAAATATAAACACTCTAGTTTTGATATACATGTGTCAGCAGACACGACATCTTGTCCATGGAAGTTGAACCACGGCGACCATCACGTTTCTTGTTTCTACCACTGCCCCACCCACACGCGATTCCCACGGCGCCGCTCCAACCCACGGCACGGCGTCCCCGACGTGGACATGGATCCTCGGCGTGGCTATCACCGCCTTGCCCGCCTTTCCTTGCCGACAGGTGGGACCCACGCTTATGGGTCCCACATGTCGATGATGTAATGGTAGGATTGTTCGTGCCCCTCATCCCTCTCGGCCCCACCGCTCCTCTGCCTTTGTGTGCATGACATGCGGGCCAACTGAACTGCGGCGACCATCAACTTTCTACCACAGACACACCCGATTGGACGCGGTTTGCCTGCTCCGCTGCTGTGCTCCGATCCGTACTCCCGCACCATCGAATTTTCATCCAACGGCTGTGACACATTTCGTCCCGGGCATCAATCCTCAGCTGGAGTACTTATGTACTATAGGTAGTACCCGCCGGTGTGGCCATCTACGCCTCGTAACGCCCCGACGCCCAGCTATGGCACCCTCGCCACGGCCACGCCACCACCGGCCGGTTCATCTCGAATGAGTGAGTCGCGAACCACGCCACCACCATGAGAATGACATGTGGGCCAGCCGCATTTAAGGTCCGCATGTCATTGACTCATAGGCCGGGCACTAAGCCACTGAAGTTCGGTCCCGTGGGCCCCGAGAGGGAAATGTAACTCCTGCGGCAGGCCTTGTGGTGCTCCCAAATCTGAGCTCGTGCCAAAACTGGAATTTATTTCTTACTACTACCAACTAGTACTAGTAAGGTACACGTGCATTGCACACATGAGATTCTGGTGGTTTGTGCATTATGCTTCTACATGTGGAGTTTTCTGGATTCTAACATGTGGCAAAATCTGGTGGAATGTAAGGTTAGGCAAGTTTGATTAACTTAGGTAAGTGTTTGGTTCAAGCCACACCTTAGGCAAGCCACACTAAGGCCCCACATGACATACACACAAAAATGTGGCAAGATTCCTTAGGCTTGCCAACTTGTGGCTCTCATTTTGAAGAACTAATAACTTTGCCTAAGCTTAGTTGTGGCAAAGTTAGTCATGAATTAAGTTCAACCATGGAGTCTTCTAGATTATACATGTGGCGTAATCTGGTGGATGATATCCAACGACCAATGGTGCTCGGATTTTCCATCTTTGTACCGTCGGATTGGCTTCATCCAACGACCAACTTTCAAAGTTTTTCACACACTATATAGGGGGTATAGATATAGATGTGTCGGTCCGTTGCAATGGATCCAAAGTATACCTATTTAGTGGAGTGCACTCTAAACACATTATCTATTTATTTTTCTCTAACCTTCCGTAGCCATGCAACCAAGCCACATAAGCTTCATGGGTGCCCCCCACATCATATTATTCATACTACGTTGATTGAAAAAAAGATAAATCACCCAAAACAAGATTGTCGGTGTCAAAACCGGTGGATCTTGGGTAGGGGGTCCCGAACTGTGCGTCTAGGCGGATGGTAACAGGAGACAAGGGACACGATGTTTTTACTCAGGTTCGGGCCCTCTCGATGGAGGTAAAACCCTACTCCTGCTTGATTAATATTGATGATATGGGTAGTACAAGAGTGGATCTACCACGAGATCAGAGAGGCTAAACCCTAGAAGCTAGCCTATGGTATGATTGTTGTTCGTCCTACGGACTAAAACCCTCCGGTTTATATAGACACCGTATAGGGTTAGGGTTACACAGAGTCGGTTACAATGGTAGGAGATCTACATATCCATATCGCCAAGCTCGCCTTCCACGCCAAGGAAAGTCCCATCCGGACACGGGACGAAGTCTTCAATCTTGTATCTTCATAGTCCAGGAGTCCGGCCAACGGTGATAGTTCGGCTATCCGGACACCCCCTAATCCAGGACTCCCTCAAAGATCTTCCCGTTTTTTGTTCCTACGATGTTGTGCCGTGCACGTATCTACTAGTTGTATAGTGGTAGTACTAGTAATATAGTATTAGGAGTACAAACTTGGTACTAGTAGGAGTAGTACTAGTACAGAATGCTCCTACTCTATCAACGAGCCCCGTCTGACACAAAATTTCTTGGCTTCCGTGCTACAGCTAGATCTTCCCCTTGTTTCTGTTTTCCAACCCGGCGGCAGGCGGGGTGTCGGTTTGCTCAATGGCGGTCCCACGTGAAAGTGAAAATGCTAGGCAACACGCCTTCCCTAAGCTATGTGTCGTGCCGGACGGGCCTTGTTGTACTCCCGATTCCCGGGCGTGTGGGGGTACGACGCGGACGAGGCAGGCCTTTTCCTTTTATTAGCAATGTGCCCGTGCGTTGCGACGGATCCAAAGTAGTAGAATAGTAGTATTTGTTCACAAACTTGAAAGAAATCACTATTGTTTTGATATACTCCTAATATATTACTCCCTCCGTACCTAAATATTTTCCTTTTTTGAGATTTCAAATGGACTATCACATATGGATTATATAGACATATTCTAGTGTTTCTAGCAAGATGCCCGCGCGTTGCACGAAGTTGATGGAAAAGGTAAGCACAACTTATAAATTGACGGATGGAGTACTAGTTACAATGATGCATATAATTAAGCAAAGGGATCGCACATGTCGGTATTGACTGGAACGAGAATGCAACATCACAATAAGAATTAAGGCCACAATGATGTGATCGCAGTGGTGGTTACAGAAGGCAAGAAGAAAGATGGATCGAGTTGTGATCAGATCGAGTTGTCACCCTTCTGCTATAAAGATTGGACACTCACATATCAAATTTTTTTCTATTTAAATAAACCTTTTCAGTTGTGCATGCCAAAGTTACAGTGATGTTTCTTCAAACAACCAATGTAGCTATCATGTACATGCACCATTGTTACTCTTGCATTCAAATTCATTAGTCTTGGATGATTTAAGTTTCTATTTTGAAGTAATATATGTAATATTCATATATGAATTCAACGGGTACGCAATTTATGAAATGGAGGCTATGTTTGATTGTTTGAAGGCTGGGCAAGCCACTCGTCGCGGATGTTATGTTTGAAGGCTACTGTAACATCCCAAAATTCTAAATTTTGGAATGTTATAATAAATAGATAGATTTGATTGTTTGTTTGATTATTGTGTGATTGATTGACTGAAAGTGAGTAAATTCAAAACTTTTTGAAAGTTAAATGAGAGGGAATAAAAGGACTTTCCCAAACTTTCATTTTTCTTTTATGATCCTCGTGAATTCAAATTCTTTTCATCACAAAACCCTAGAAAGAAGATAACATGACTACTTCCATTTTAAATAAATGAAAAGGGATTTGAAAAGATTTGAATCTCATTTGGAAACATTTCAAATTCTCAAACTTCAAGCAACTCAATGATTTTCATGAGAGAAGATAAAATGACTTCTTCAAAACATATGAAATATGAGTTGGGAGTTTAAAAGGATCAAATTTTAAAGTCCTTTTGGAAATTATTTTCAATTTGGGTTATTTGGGTTTTATTCAAATTATATTCCTCCAAAATAAAATATATGGAAAATATGGTAACATGATTCCCTACATCAGAAAATTGGAGAGAAATTAATTTGAAGTCATTTGGGTTTTTTTGAAAATGATTTTTCAGTGGATTTTAATAGAGCAGTAGCACTGCTTGAATTATTTGAATTTTTGTAGATTTTATTTGAAGCTAGAATAATGTTCATCTTGTAGGAAATCTTTTTCTGAAAATTTTGATATATTATATGCCTAAATAAAAATTTAGTTATTTTGTTTTTATTATTTTAGTTCTCTGAAAATTTGTTTAAAAAACTCTTGAGCGATTGCGGGCGAAGCCCAAGACTCTCTCTCTCTCTCTCTCTCTCTCTCTCTCTCTCTCTCTCTCTCTCTCTCTCTCTCTCTCTCTCTCTCTCTCTCTCTCTCTCTCTCTCTCTCTCTCCCTAGGCACAGCCAGCCAGCCAGGCCCAGCCCTTGTTGTCTCTCCATGAGAGTCCACCGCCCGCCCGACAGCCACCGCCCGCTTGGCGGCGTCCGTACCGCCACGGACTCTCCCGCCGCCTAGCCCTTGCCCACGCCACCCTCGCCCCCTCCTTTAAAACCCGAGGCCAGGGCCCGTTCCTCTCCTCCCGAGCCATCGCCGAGCTCCTTGTGTGAGATCTGCCGTCGTCGCCCGCTCCACCCGCCACTCTGACCGACGCCGCCCACTCCATCCTCACCGCTGCGCGCCAAGCGCCTCCAGCCTCGCCTCGCCACCGGAGACTCACCGAGCTGCCTCCCTCTTCGCCCGCCGCCGCCCGCCGCCGTTTCCTCCTCGCCGCCGACATCGCCACTTGCCATGCCCATACCCTCTTCGCCTCTCGTCCGTTGGATTCAGATCCAACGGATTAGATCCGTTCGTTTTTTAATCTAGCAAACGGTTCATTTGTTAGAATTTCTTAGCGAACATTCGCTTCTTAGTTATTTTCTTTTTCTGTTATTTTCGGCCAGGGACCCATTTGTGATTAGTTTATTTACAGAATAGTCCTTGTTTTTTAAACGATCATTACTTTTTACTCGTTAGTCCAAATCCAACGAAACCAACGTCCACTTCTTCGTTACGATCTCCTCTATCCAGTAATCCAAATCAAACATGTTTTTGAAAGTTTAAAATTTGAATTTGACTAGATTTGAATTTGAACTTCGTTTGATCATAACTTGCGTTTTATAACCCCGATTTAGGCGATTCTTTTTGCAAATCGAAGCTCTTGACCTAAACTTTCTGATAAGGCCAAATTCACATAGTTTTGGTACTGTTAGAAATTGTTTTATGCTGCAAGAGTTATTTGCTTGGTTTTGATGTTTTCCGAGTTGTTCTCTTCGTTCTTTCCGATCTTTTGAGTGATTGCTTATGTGTGGTTACTATTGCTTGCTCACGATAGATTGACCGGAGTGTGACGAGTAGAAATATCAAGAGTTTTGAGTGCAAATCATCTTCATCAACATTGCAGGCAAGTTCACACTTTGATCATACCTCTTTACTACCCAGTTTTATGCATTAGATCAATCCTCAAACATTGCATGATTAGGATCTAATTAAATTGTGGGTTTTGGGAAATAGATTGAGGTAGTACCTATTACCTGTTTTATTACCAAACCCTTGGGAGTTACTTCTACGTTTGCTTATTTTGCCATGCTATGCAAGTAGACGTGGATTGGGTGAGTGATTTTCCATGACAGATGTGAGATTGTTAATTAATGGTTTATTTAAGGTGGCAACATTAATACACATCTGGGTGGATTGAGGTACCTGGTTATTCCAGGATTGCCTTTCTAGGCACCTGGGTAGACCAGGATTGCCTGTTTTTTATGGACCGCCACCCAGGCTCAAAGGGATCATGAGATTATTCATACTAGAAACTTCCGTGTGCAGCCACAAGCCATTATGGGCTATGGCATAGTTGATTAAGTCGTGCGAACTCTTACAGGGTAGACTAGCAGATGTAGGGGAAAGTAGGTTTACCGATCTATCCGTAGTAAGGTGCTAGCGCTTCTAAAAGACTATGTCTCGGTCATCCGTTTCTCAAACATCATGTAGTGCGAGAAATCCAACGGAGGCGATCGAGTCTTGTGGGGAAAAGTGCGCAAACCTCTGCAGAGTGTATAAACTAATCATGATTAGCCGTGTCCCCGGTTATGGACGTTTTGAGTATCTAGTACTTGAATTATCATGTGAATCTCATCATGTTACTTTAATTAATATTGTTGGGTTAATGATGATATTTTTAATTGGGATTGAGAATGCTGTCAACCATTCTCAATGTTTAACAACCACCATGATAGTTAAATAAAATTTATTCCTTTGCAGTAGGGAAAAATTGGCTTTTCGCAAAAAATAACCATAGAGCTTTTCCACCAGCCAAATATGCATGTAGTGATAGTTATTATTCATCATTGCTCTATGGTGTGAATTTGCCAGTACATTCAATGTACTGACCCTCTGTGGCTGCAACGTCTCATGTTGCAGGGATCTTACGACGAGTAAGTGATACGTTAGGGTTCCGGTTTCTACACTCAACTTTGCCGTTGGTGTTTATGGGAATCCACAACCTTGTTACTTCCGCTATTTGGATTGAGGTAATAGCATTTACGTTATTTTTATACATGTGATTTACCTCTGTTATAAATCCTCGAGTACTATCTGTGTCAGCATACCGATCCAGGGATGACACTTAAGCACAGAGAGTTGACCCATTTGGGTCGGGTCGCTACAGCTGCAAGGGCCTCTGCATCCGGACAGTCAACAATTTGATTTTTCTTGGTTAGGAACCGTGTCCAGAATTGTCTGGCCGATTCTTCTGGCTGCTGAATTATGTGGCTGAGGTCATCGGCGTCGGTGGTCGCACATATGTGCCCCGGAAGTTATCAAGGAATGCGGCTTCGGGTCCTCCCAACAACCAATTGATTCTCGCTAGCGTGCTGTTAAGCCAATGCCGAGCTGGGCCTTTAAGCTTGAGTGGGAGGTATTTGATGGCGTGTAGATCATCACCGCAGCCATGTGGATATGGAGGAGGTAGTCCTCGATCCAAACCGCAGGATCTGTTGTGCCATCGTATGATTCGATGTTTACGGGTTTGAAACCCTCGAGATTTGATGATCCATCACTTCGTCCGTGAAGCATAGTGGGTGTCGGCGCCTCTGTATTGAGCTATATCACGACGCAGCTCAAATGAGCTTTGTCTCATGTTCGCCCACCGAATTGCTGTATCCGGCGTGACGGTTATCATCGCGTGTCGTGGGCGCCCGCGATCCGTGAGATCGATCTTGTTTGCCTTGCCTTGTATTCCAATATGTCTCGCAGGTCCGCGCGTTTCCCCATGCCTTGGTATTTTTGAGCGACGCTGGTGCGGCTTGAATGGAGGGTCTAGAGGCCTCTCTGTCGCGACCACGGGTGGCGGTCGGCGCATCATGCGCCGGTGATGTAGGTTTGGGTGCTGCTTCCTCTAATTGGGGTAGCAACCTGCGTTTTGGGTATCTCTTGGAGGCGTTCGAGTTCAGTACTCTTGGCTGCAAGGACTTCATCCATCCGTGCCTAGCAAGTCTTGGTCAGCTCTAAGCTGCTGCTGCTTTTCTTGAGGCTGCTTGTCAGGGCCATAAGCCTGCCTTTGAAACACTGCTGTTGGCAGATCCTCGAGCACGACAAATTGCTGTCGCCGAGGCTTGCCTCATCTTCGGAGGGAGGCATATAATTATCGTCCTCCACCTCCCATGCCCGCTCTATCATGAGGGCTGGCTTCTCCCTCCTCCTGTGCTAAATCCTGCTGGAGGGGGTTGTCTTCGGCACTGTCCGAGGTGTTATTATCTCCCGTGCCGGAATCACCATTTTTGCTGTGGCGGGATTTAGAGCGGCGCCGCTGACGCCTGCGCTTGGGCTGTTTCTTGGAGGGGTCATCCTCCGCTATTCCATCGCCGTTCCCATCTTTTGGGATGTCCACCATGTATATGTCGTATGACGAGGTGGCCTTCCGGTGCCTCAGTAGGCGCTGGTTCTTGGTCGCTCTCAAGATCGCCGTCCATACCGTCGATGTCTTGGTCGAAGTCGAGCATGTCGGTTAAATCATCGGCAGTGGCTACAAAGTGGGTGGTGGGTGGGCGTTGAATTTCTTCGTCGTCCGCATCCCAACCTTCCCGACCGTAGTCCGCCAGGCTCTCCGATAAAGAGAGAGACTTTAGTGAATTCAGGATGTCGCCAAAGGGCGAGTGCTGAAAGATGTCCGCGGCAGTGAACTCCATGACCGGCGCCCAATCGGATTCGATTGGCCGGGGCGCGGGAGGTTCAGAGTCCGGCACCTTGGAGTCACGGGATTCGCAAAGGACAGGGATGGTGTTCGGCTCAATCGCCGTAGAGATCGTAGCCCCCGAGGCAGTGTCCAGCCACTCGTCCTCGATCGGCGGAGTCAGCTCCAAGCTAAGGGTCGGAGCGGACGCTGGTGCGGCCTCCAGGGCACTGTTCGGTGGCAGAGCTAGATCGTGCCCATCGAGACAGTGCGGTGCGCTTGGCTGTGGCTCGAATCCGTCGAAGATCAAGTCTCCGCGAATGTCGGCCGTGTAGTTCAAACTCCCAAATCTGACCTGATGGCCAGGGGCGTAGCTTTCGATCTGCTCCAGATGGCCAAGTGAATTGGCACGCAGTGTAAAGCCGCCAATCGAAGATCTGTCGGGAGAAAAGTCTCACCACGGACGCGTCGTTGTTGATGATCGAAGAAGCCATCGGGCCTAAGGATGGCGACATAGAGGAACTCTCAATGAAAGCACCAATGTCGGTGTCAAAACCGGCGGATCTCGGGTAGGGGGTCCCGAATCATGCGTCTAGGCGGATGGTAACAGGAGACAAGGGACACGATGTTTTTACCCAGGTTCGGCCCTCTCGATGGAGGTAAAACCCTACTCTGCTTGATTAATATTGATGATATGGGTAGTACAAGAGTGGATCTACCACGAGATCGTAGAGGCTAAACCCTAGAAGCTAGCCTATGGTATGATTGTTGTTAGTCCTATGGACTAAAACCCTCCGGTTTATATAGACATCGGATAGGGTTAGGGTTACACAGAGTCGGTTACAATGGTAGGAGATCTACATATCCGTATCGCCAAGCTTGCCTTCCACGCCAAGGAAAGTCCCATCCGGGACACGGGACGAAGTCTTCAATCTTGTATCTTCATAGTCCAGAGTCCCCCAGCGGTGATAGTTCGCTATTCGGACACCCCTAATCCAGACTCCTCAAAGATCTTCCGTTTTTTGTTCCTACGATGTTGTGTCGTGCACGATCTACTAGTTGTATAGTGGTAGTACTAGTAATATAGTATTAGGAGTACAAACTTGGTACTAGTAGGAGTAGTACTAATCGGCATGCTCCTACTCTATCAACGAGCCCGTCGACACAAAATTTCTTGGCTTCCGCTACAGCTAGATCTTCCCTTGTTTCGCTTTTCCAACCCGGTGGCAAAGCGGGTGTCGGTTTGCTCAATGGCGGTCCCACGTGAAAGTGAAAATGCTAGGCAACACGCCTTCCCTAAGCTATGTGTCGTGCCGGACGGGCCGTGTTGTACTCCCGATTCCCGGGCGTGTGGGGGTGTGACGCGAACGCGGCAGGCCTTTTCCTTTTACTAGCAATGTGCCCGTGCGTTGTGACGGATCCAAAGTAGTAGAATAGTAGTATTTGTTCACAAACTTGAAAGAAATCACTATTGTTTTGATATACTCCTAATATATTACTCCCTCCGTACCTAAATATTTGCCTTTTTTGATATTTCAAATGGACTATCACATACGGATTATATAGACATATTCTAGTGTTTCTAGCAAGACGCCCGCGCATTGCACGAAGTTGATGGAAAAGGTAAGCAAACCTTATAAATTGACGGATGAAGTACTAGTTACAGCGATGCATATAATTAAGCAAAGGGATCGCACGTGTCGGTATTGACTGGAATGAGAATGCAACATCACAATAAGAATTAAGGCCACGATGATGCGATCACAGTGGTGGTTACAGAAGGCAAGAAGAAAGATGGATCGAGTTGTGATCAGATCGAGTTGTCACCCTTCTGCTGTCATTGTTGGGGGGGGGAGAGAAAGACGTATCGAGAGTGTGTGCGGTAGGCACAGAGGCACAACTAGCGTGTGTGTGTGTGTTTGAAAGAGGAGTAGATAGATTATTATCAAGATCGATGTGCCACCCTACTCCTTCGGTGCCGGGTAGTGTGTGTGTATGTATGTTTGAGAGAGAATCCAGTCGATAGATTAGTATCAAGATTGAGGTGTCACCCTACTCCTTCGGTGTCGGGTAGTGTGTGTGTGTGTGTATGTTTGAGAGAGAAGCCAGTTGATAGATTAGTATCAAGATCGAGGTGTCACCCTACTCCTTCGGTGTTGGGAAGGGTGGGTGTGTGTGGTGGGGGGGTGGCAGTGACACTCACTTATCTCTACTCTTATAAAAAAACAGAGTTGGTGATGATGGTGTTCCTGCCATCCTGCAATATAGGCCATCCGATTTATATCCGATGGACAGGAAGGAAAATATGGCAATTTTGCAAAAAGATACCCACACCCCTCTCCGCATTTGCAAATAAGGCATTCCCTCGTTCATCCTTTTCTCCCACAAGATAAACTTCTCATACAAATGCATCTTGATGTTCCGTGCAACGCATGGGCATCTTGCTAGTAGGGAGAAGGAGTTTGTGTGACACATATCTAGCTATATTAAGGGATAGGTAGATAGCATATGTGTGAGAGACATTATTATACTTTGAGACATTAGTGTCTGTGGGTGGGCGGAATTAAAGGGGTGGGCGTGTTAGACATAGAGAGCGTGTGTGTTTACGTGTGAGAGACTTGTAGGGCGGGTATAAAGACGAATTTAACCCAGACGGAGGAGAGAAATACACGGTGCGGGTGTGTGATTCCGATGCCCACAGGAAATGAGATATGTATGCGTGCGAGAGAGATTGCACAATTCATTCACGTATCACTATCTAGCGATCGTGGGCGTGCATCGCTTGAACATAAGTCAATATCTACTTCAGTATCGTGGCCAAAGGTACAATATCGATTCAACGCTATAAAGATTGGACACTCACATATCACATTTTGTTCTATTTAAATAAACCTTTTCAGTTGTGCATGCCAAAGTTACGGTGATGTTTCTTCAAACAACCAATGTAGCTATCATGTACATGCACCATTGTTACTCTTGCATTCAAATTCATTAGTCTTGGATGATTTAAGTTTCTATTTTGAATTAATATATGTAATATTCATATATGAATTCAACGGGTACGCAATTTATGAAATGGAGGCTATGTAATCATATGAGGTAACACTTTTAAGTAGCTAACTACAATATCCATTTCTTTTTGCGACCCTCTACAATAACACATCAATGCATTATGTTTAAAGTAAATAACCAATGGCACTAATTATCTAATTACACGAGAAATACATAGGCTGAGCGTTTGATCCCTTTTTTTGTGAACGCGCCACTACACCCGTACGATTGGCTGCGCCCGTGTGAATGTCCAAGTTATCGGCGCATCATCCCGAGTTATTGTCTTTTTTTTTGGGTGGACTTCACACCAGTTATTAACTGCTTGGCGTGCCCGTGTACACAGATCTAGCATGACCTTCCGCTAGCACGGTCCAAAATTAGTTGAAACTGGATATGAGCGATCCATGCTGGCGGCAAAATCTCCGCATCCTTCTAAAATTTCCGCCACCTTAGTCTTTAGCATGCGAAATCCCCCTTTTATCCTTGGTGCACGGGGACCAACAATTACAATACCGCCCTCATCTACATGATAGGTCGGGGCTGCTTTGGTAACTTCCGTTCCCCACACTACAGGCACCCCATTTCCTCTCCCCTCCATAAAAACGACTAACTCCACAGCACAGAGCATCTTACATCACGTCGTCCGTACTTCATCGCCCTTTCTCCCCTTCCCTCTCGAAACCCTAGACTGCTCATCCACCGGCGTACCATAGCCGATTCACTTCAAGCGGCGTCCACCTCGCCGGATCTGCTTCTGCGGCCGCATCTACCCCTCCCACCTCCCCTAGAAACAAGTAGACTGCTCATCCACCACTATACCACAGCCCATTCAGTGCCGGCCTTGTCCACGGTGCCGGATCTGCTTCGTCGGTACTCTCATCAACCGCCGCGCATCTGCAGCGGCTCATTCGTACTCCCCACCGGAGACGCTTCGTCCACACCCCCCGGAGCCGCCCCACCGACGCCCCCATCGACGGCCTCTGATCCTCTTCGCAGGCACCTTCCTCAACCCTACCGGAGCCGCTTCACCGACACCTTCCTCAACCCTACCGGAGCCGCTTCGCTGACACCATCGTCAACCCTACCGAAGTAGCTTCGCCCATACCATTCTCAACCCTATCGGGGCCGCTTTGCCAACTGACAAGTCCACGGCCTCGAGATCCGCTTCTCGCACCCTCATCCAACCTACGGGCAACCGGCGCCCGTCCACGGCTGTAGATCCGCATCGTCGACACCACCCTTAACCCAATCATCGGAGCAGCTTCTGACGCCCCGTCCATGGCCGCAGATCCGCATTGTCGACACCATCCTTAACCAACCACCGGAGCAACTTCTGACGCCCCGTCCACGGCCGCAGATCCGCGTCGTCGACACCATCCTTAACCCAACCACCGGAGCAGCTTCACCTACGCCCTCGTCCACGGCCACAGATCCGCTTCACCCACACCGTAGTCAACCCTACCGGAGCCGCTCCATACACACCCTACTCGACGGTTCTAGATCTCCTTACCGGACCCCGACAGCCAGCGCAACGTCATCACCCTCGATGTTTCTAACCTGATTCCCACCGTCTGGAGCGATGCCAAGCACCCGCCACGGCCTAGGTACTTGTCACCTTTAAACCCGTCCAGCATCACCTGCCCGATGTACTTCAAATATACTAACCGGTCGCTGTTACCTGTTATGCAGCTGGCAAAAACTACAAGGACGATGTTTCTTCTAGATCTAACAGCTTGGCCAACCAAGATCCTGGACTGAGGCATTGCTATGATCTTGTAAGCGCTTCTCTCTCTCTCTTGTATTGTTCTCAGTCGCCAAATGTGCTTTGCTAGGATTTTCACCAAGAATCCCTTTGTGCGCACAATGATTTCTACTACTGACTACTAAATTAGATATGTAGATGTCATACATGATACTACCTCGTACCTCCGTTCCTAAATATAAGTCTTTCTAGAGATTCCACTATAGGCTACATACGGATTAAAATGAGTGAATCTACACTAAAAAATGCATCTATATACATCTATATGTGGTCCATACTGGAATCTCTACAAAGATATATATTTAGGAACAGGGGCAGTACATTACACAAAATCGTAGGTGGCATGTAGGAATTCCAGTGCACTACATTAGGCTCCCTTAGAGTGCCTGCTAGCCCAAATCTGAGTCATGGCTAGTTTATGGTACGCACACAATCGTTAATTGGTGGTTTAAATATGCATAGGGATATGCAATGTAGTATCATGTAGAGATGTCTCAAATTAGCCGTGTCAACTTGCGTATAGGGTTACACAATGAAAAAGTACAAGATGTATGTGGCAATTTCATGGAACATCACAAAAAAAGGAGAGGCAGCGGTGAGCCTATACAGTGTGCTATGGTACGTCACTCCTCCATTGCAATCATCGTGACATGTTATTTGTATGCCAGTTCTATTAGCCAAGTTACTTAGGGACAGTTATTACGAGTTATCCTAAGAAAATAAGCACCTGTGAATATAAGCTCCATGTAATAAGCCAACCAGTTCTTTTCATTGCATTTTCAGCTTATCTTTGGTATGATCGGTTGAAAGTCTAGATTGCGTTATATATTTTTCATTTTGCTGGCCATATGGAAATTAATTTGACTTGCAAACATCACAAATTGAACCCAATGCAGTAATTAATATGATAGGAAAACAGACCATCACTATTTGCTCAAAATGCAAATACAAAGATACCATCTACTTGGCACAATCTACTTTGGTCAATGTTTTCCATAGAGATCCCATTGCCTAATTTAAACGAAGAACGCATGACCCACATTTAAATGAAGAACAATTTTATTGAAATTCGATGGTCCAAGTGGCTGGTTATTATCATATAGCAGCACCACCTGAAAGCATCATATAGCAGCAGCAGCAGCAACTCATAACAACTCATCATACAACAGCAGCAGTCTGCAATTCATCATATACCAGCAGCAGCTCATAGCAATTCATCATATAGCAGCAGCAGGAGCAGCTCATAGCAATTCATCATATAGCAGCAGCAGGAGCAGCTCATAGCAATTCATCATATAGCAGCAGCAGGAGCAGCTTGTAGCAACTCATCATATAGCAGCAGCAGCAGCTCATAGCAATTCATCATATAGCAACAGAAGCAGCTCATAGCAACTCATCATACAGCAGCAGCAGCTCATAGCAATTCATGATATAGCAGCAGCAGGAGCAGCTCATAGCAATGCATCATATAGCAACAGCAGAAGCAGCTCATAGCAATTCATCATATAGTGGATCAGAATGAAAATTTGGCAAAAAATCAAAGGAGATCCTCACCTTGTTGGATGAGCTCATCCTTCAACAACACCTCAAGGCCATGGCACGGGAGGAGGGAGGGGAATAAGTTGCCTTCGCGCAGATGTGGCATCGGCCGTAGTTGTGTAGCGCCCGCACGGAGTAGTGCGTTGGACGAACCATAGTGGAGCAGTGATGGAGACCAGGAGAATGAGGGGCGGCGCCAGAGGGGAGCAGCCAGGAGATTTGCCCCTACCACGGCCATGTAGCCTAGCTGGACATAGCATCATCGAGACCAGGCGGATGGGACCAAATGGCGACGGCTCACTGGAGGAACCCTAGTGCTGCAGTGTGGGATCGAGGTAGAGGAAAGGGAGAGGAGATGCAAGCGGGCAGGGCAATGAATGCTTGCATGTTTGTTTTACTTGAGGGTCGTGTGTCACACAGGCGTCGAGATTGCATTTTGAGTGTAATATAGGCGGACAACAGAGTCATTTCACTATTCCCTTCCTTCAATTTTAGTGAGGTTCTACCCAAACACCCCCTCCAAAGCGAAATTAGTTAAGCCCAAGCCCATAACTCAAAAATGACTTCTTTACATATTTTATGACTTATTTTGACAATATGCCCTGAAAAGGCGGAATCGAATCGCCCTTAACCTGCAATTCAATTGTGCGTGCAATGATGAATCACTCCTGCCCGCTATCTGTACATTTAGGCATCATCATACATGGCATAACCTAATACATGTGCATTCCATTGTAGAATCTGGAATATGCAATGTTTATGTTAGTTTATCGTTGCACATGATGTTTAAATGCCCTTAAATCTGGTCACCAAGTGATGGTCTTTAAGCCTCCTTCTTTGCTTCTTTTCTTGATATGTAAGATTTGCTCACACATCTGCTCAATTGCTTGTTTGCATCAGCCAGCCATAATAGGACTGTTTGCTTTGATTACTTGTTGTTCTTGACCTAACACTCTATGAGCTTGTCAATGATTTAAACACTAAGGGCTGCTGTAGTGGGGCCTTGTCTAACTCATAGGTGACATAAAGGTTTGGTTGTACACTACAAGAGGCTCTCCAAGAGTACCGGAGATCTAGTTCAAGGTATGCCTAGTTTTTACGTAGTGCATACATAGTAAATGCTCATTTCATTGTGTGCAAGTGCAAGAGATGCGGCATGTTTCATTATGTGGTGTTGTTTTGTTATAATCTCATCCTTTTGTGTTCACAGACCGGAAAGTATGCATATTTATCTTCCAAGGAGATGAGTAACTAGTTTGTGTCACCTTGCGGAGGGGTGCAATGAAGATAAGATTGAGGATTTTCAAGTACAAGATGTTAGGAAGGAGCCTTGCAAGAGAAGTAGGAGCTGCTGTGAGCCTCTTCAACTGCTAAGGTAAGTCACCGTATGCAACTCAACAGTTCAATTCCTTGTTTGTTTCAGGGATAGTTAATTTTCTCTTTTCAATTGCTTTATTTGTCCTCACTTAATGAGATACCCAAATAATCATGCCTGATGTTCGGTACTTGTATCACTATTAGTTGACATAATTAAAGGCCTTACCATTTAATTACTCTGCAAGTGTGCTGAAGCTTTGAAGTCTATTAACCAACTATTATTGCATGAGGCTCACAATCTAGTTTATACTACGCTAATGATTGCATAGTTTTACCTGCTGTAGTATGTTTGTATGAAACCCTCTGTTGTTCATTATGCTCCCTAAGACTTTAATTGAGGTACAGAATGGCCAACTGCTTGCTTACTTATACGCAACGTGTTGTCTAGATTTGTAACTTGTCTGTGTTTTCGATTGGGCCCCAACATCATGCTCCTCTGGTGAGCTAAGAGGATTTCTGTATGCAGGTTGCATAGACTATCTTTTTTATAATTTTTAAAATATCACCTGCTTATGCTTTATGACGTGTAACATTTTGTGTGTGAAAGTGACGTGTAACATTATTGTTAGTCCTGTTTTGCCATGTAGTACAAAATAGTGTCTTGTTCGCTTCACTGTTGTAACTATATTTTGACCTAGTCATGTGTACTTACGAAACATTTCGTGATGAAGTGACATCAACACAAAAATCTGCGGCGATGCGGCATGGCCGTTAACGAATGATTATGGATTGGAATTGGAATGTGCTGATGTTCTCGAGCATCAACTAGAGGTGGCAAGACAACGTGTACATGATTGTCAATGTATAATCAACAAGTTGAGACTGGACATGCAGGTATTAGATGCAGGAGTCAAAAAAATGAAACAAGACACCGAGGTAACCATGAAGGAATTGGAGATTTTGCAGACTGAAATTTGTGCTATCTGAATCCGGCCAATCCTATTTTCTGAAGAGATTATAGTTCAAATGGAGTTAAGTGATGCGCGTCCATGATGTATGAGTTGTATTTGCCTAGTGTATGTAATTTGCTGTTTGTGTATGCTTTATTATCACTTGTGCCGAACCATAATGCCTAGTGGGTATAATCGGCTGTAATTTCTTTATTGTATAGTGTAGGATTATTCTACCTTTCTATGCCTTGATCTCTTTGTTGTATAGTGTATGCTTTTTAGAGGTGATAGTATTGAGTAGGATAATACTTTGAATATGCTATATCGTTCAAACGGGGGCCAACTCGCCCGACCATGGCCCTTCACGGGCCGTCAGATCCATGGGCCTTCTACGTCTCGTAGGATCCATGGGCCTTCTAGTCTCATAGGATCCATGGGCCTTCTATGTCTCGTAGGATCCATGGGCCTTCTATGTCTCGTAGGATCCATGGGCCTTCTACGTCACGTAGGATCCATGGGCCGCCGACTCATTTATGGGTCTTGTACGGGCCTTTAATGGGCCATAGACGGGCCTATAATGGAAATCGTACATTTTATGGGCTGACCATAACGGGCCGTTAATAGGCCGTATTTGGTGATGCTATAAAAATGGCCCAACAGACTAACAGACCACAAACGGGAGGACTGTAACGACGGGCTGAATTTGGCCCATAAGCAGAAAATGACAGTAACGGGTCGTAAGTAACCGAATGCTGCAAATGAGCCCAAGAATAAATGGGCCCTCAGAAGCCGAAATTTAACTTGGGCTGGAAACGGCCCGACGGAATAACGACCCGTTAATGGGTATAAAGTGTTACACTGTTCATTACAGGCCAGTTTCACCACGGGCCGTTAATGGGTGTAAAGTAATACACTTTGCTCATTACGGGCGATTTCAAGACGGGCCGCTAATGGGCCAAGAGTTACAAAGGGCCTCATATGGGCCGAAAGACGTCATGGGCCATACATGGGCTAGAAGTGAAAACGGACTGGAATCATATTGGATGGCCCAGATGACGCTACTGGGCCTAATTCGCATAGGGCGTAACGGGCCTTGGGTTAGCTGGTTGTAAATGGGCTATATGCTAACAGGCCGTTAACAGGCTTTCCATGGGCTGGCCCGCCAGCTTTTGACCAAGTCAAACGGGCCGGCCTTTTCACAGGAATGGGCCACTTTTGGGCCGTGCCACGTGTCGACGTATCATAGGCGCCTTCTGTCCAGTGAGTGGATGACATTTGTCCCAATGATGAGCCGACACGTGTTTCCTCCAGCCAATTATGATTTTACACGTGGAAAATCCCCATTGGTCGGGGCTGTTAACGGGTTATCAGATCCAAAACCCGACCCGATAGCTTAACGGCGTTCCGTTACGGTGGATGCCACGTGTCGGTCACCCTTGACGAAAGCACTTCTGTGACGCGCGATTTATCGTCATGGAAGTGGACACTTCCGTGATGATAATTTTGGTAATGTCATGGAACACTTCTACGACAGCACAAGTATGACTATCTTGATTCTGCCATAAAATTTTCATGGATGTACATGCATGACAAAAAACGCGACCTACTATAACAAACACGTATCATCACGGAAGTGTATTTTTTTGTAGTGATAAGAAAGCAAGCCACTACTATAAGTGTTGTATCAAACCAATTCATGTTTTGTTTTTGAATTATATCTACTGTATTCCAACTTTTCTATCGCAAAAACTCATCAAAGAAAACCATAGAGCCATCAAAATAAGCACACAACACAAAGAAAACAGAATCTGTTAAAATAGAACAGTCTGTAGTAATCTGACTTTAGCGAATACTTCTGTAACTCCAAAATTTCTACCAAATTAGGACGACCAGGGTAATTTGTATATTAATCTTCTGCAGAAAGAATCAGGGCAAAATATCTTTTCTATGATTTATGAAAATTATTTTGTGAGCATAAAGTTTCTGTCTTTTTCAGCAAGATCAAACAACTATCACCCAAGAAAATCCTAAAGGCTTTACTTGGCACAAACACTAACTAGAACACACAAAAACGCAATCATAATAGTAGCATAATTGTGCTAACACACAAGAACAGAAAGCAAAAAACAAAAATAAATTTTATTCATTGGGTTGCCTCCCAACAAGCGCTATTGTTTTACGCCCTTAGCTAGGCGTAAGGCAAGGATCTAAGTTTTGTCATATTTGTCCAACTCTTCAATCAAACACTTAGAATCCCTCAAAGATTTAGTAATACATTTTAAATAACAACACTCCTAGGAATAAATTCAAAGATTTCATTCTTGCAAAAAGGATCTCTTATCACTTCAACAAAATCAGGGTGAATATTAATCATCTTAAGATCTCCTTTATCATTAGAAGTTGCACCCTTGTTTTTGGATCTCCTACTATTTACGGGAGTTTCCTCAATAATTTTAGTGGTAGTAAAATCCGTGCTTAGATTACTAAAGATTTCTTCCAATTTATCGATCCGAGACGAACTTTCTTCTATTCTTTCATGGATTAAAGCACCCCTCTCTTTTAACAACTTAAAAATATCACCCACTTTTGATCCAAGATTAGTGGCAAAATTATGCATCTTTTTATGTATAATTTCCATATGATCTTCGGTGAGCATTTTCTTTTCGATAGCATCTACTTAACATGCTCAAGAGTCAAAATTGTTTCATTAACCATAAGAGGGGGTGAGCCCACTAAATTTTCCATAGCATTAAGAGCATCAAAAGGAGGACTCATTAAGAAATTTCCACCGGTAATCGTGTCAAGGACGAATCTATACCAAGTGGTGATGCCGACATAAAAACAACGCAGAGCACACCGGTAGATTGCTCACAGATAGATCTATTATGAGCATTGAAAATTCTATACCAAGCATCTTTTAAACTTTCTCCTCCCCTTTGTTTAAAGTTGAGAACCTCGTTCTCGGGGGTGCAAGCAATAGAGGAGGAATTTTCCATAACGGCAAACAAGATCTCACACACAAAAACAGATCCGACAAGAAAACAGCGAGCGGAAAAAGAGAGGCGAATGGCAAATAATATAAATTGCAAGGAGATGAGATTTGTGATTAAGAACCTGGTTATGTTGAAGATCCTCCCCGACAACGGTGCTAGAAATTTCCTTTTGATGTCGCTTGAAGCTACGTCGGTATTTCCCCAAAGAGGAAGGGATGATGCAGCACAACGGCCGTAGGTATTTCCCTCAGAAATGAAACCAAGGTTATCGAACCAGTAGGAGAACCAAGCAACACAATGTAAACAGCCCCTGTACACAAATAACAACACCTCGCAACCCGACGTGTTAAAGGGGTTGTCAATCCCTTTCGGGGTACGGCGCCATAAATTCGTGTTGACGGCAGAAAGTTGTAATAGATTGAAATAATAGGTCGCAAATAAAATAAAGTGCAGCAAAGTATTTTTGTATTTTTGGTTTAATAGATCTGAATAAAAAGAGCAAATAGAATAGATCGCAAAGCAAATATATGAGAAAGAAGACCCGGGGTGTTGTACGTTTCACTAGTGGCTTTTCTTGAGAAAGATAGCAAACGGTGGGTAAACAAATTACTGTTGGGCAATTGATAGAACTTCAAATAATTATGACGATATCCAGGCAATGATCATTACATAGGCATCACGTCCAAGATTAGTAGACCGACTCCTGCCTACATCTACTACTATTACTCCACACATCGACCGCTATCCAGCATGCATCTAGTGTATTAAGTTCATGGAAAAACAGAGTAATGCAATAAGAACGATGACATTATGTAGACAAGATCCGTTTATCTATGGCGGTAGATATAGATCCCATCTTTTTATCCTTAGTAGCGACGATACATACGTGTCAGTTCCCTTTCTGTCACTGGGATCAAGCACCGTAAGATCAAACCCACTACCAGGCACCTCTTCCCATTGTAAGATAAATAGATCAAGTTGGCCAAACAAAACCCAAATATCGGAGAAGAAATATGAGGCTATAAGAGATCAAATAAACTCAAATAACTTTCATGGATATAAAAAGATATAACTGATCATAAACTCGAAGTTCATCAGGTCCCAACAAACACACCACAAAAGAGTTACATCATATGGATCTCCAAGAGACCATTGTATTGAGAATTCAGCGAGAGAGAGAAAGCCATCTAGCTACTAACTACAGACCCAAAGTTCTACAAAGAACTACTCACGCATCATCGGAGAGGCACCAATGGAAGTGGTGAACCCCTCTGTGATGGTGTCTAGATTGGATCTGGTGGTTCTGGACTCTGCGGCGGCTGGATGAATATTTCGTCGACGCTTCTAGGGTTCTGGGATTTTTGGGCTATTTATAGAGCAAAGAGGCGGTACGGGGGCACCCGAGGTGGGCACAACCCACGTGGCGCGCTGGGCCTCTGGTGCGCCTCAGTGGGTTGTGCCCCCTCGGGCACCCCAGTGCAACCAGGCCCATTGCCTTCCTTCCGCCCATAAAAATCATCATGGAGTTTCGTGGCATTTGGACTCCGTTTGATATTGATTTCGTGCTATGTAAAAAACATGGGAAAAAACAGCAACTGGCACTTGGCACTATGTCAATAGGTTAGTACCAAAAAATGACTATAAAATGATCGTAGAACATGCAAGATGGATAATAAAACAACATGGAACAATAAAATATTATAGATACGTTGGAGACTTATCACCCGCCCACCGAACACAGGGGGACAAAAGAAATTTCCCCCTGAGGTGAAAACAGTGAATATGATATATGTCACGCATATCCCGAAGAGGGAGCGCAAACGCGCGCTAAGGGACGTCTATGCCATAGAGCGTGTCGCCCCTAAATTCAACCCGTGGTCGGCTTGTCTGATCACCTTCGATCGCAGGGACCACCCGACCAGTATTCGTCATGGAGGTTCGGCAGCCCTGGTCCTCGATCCAATCATAGACAGATACCATCTCACTCGAGTCCTGAAGGACGGCGGCAGCAGTCTTAACCTGATATATCAAGACACTATCCATAAAATGGGTATTGACCGGTCAAGAATCAAGCCTAGTAATACCCGGCGTCGAGGCCCGCTGCACGGGTTCCTTAACATTGGAAGTAGTCTTCGGTTCACCGGATAACTTCCGAAGCGAAGACTTGATCTTAGACATTATCCCCTTCCGCAGTGGTTATCATGCACTGCTCGGACGAACCGCCTTCGCCCGCTTCAATGTAGTCCTGCATTATGCTTACTTAAAGCTCAAAATGTCTGGACCCCGCGGCGTTATCACAGTCAATGGAAACATGGAGCGCTCCCTCCGTACTGAGGAGCACATCGCAGCCCTTGCAGCCAAGGTATAGAGCAGCCTCATCAAGCCAAATAAATCATCGGCCATCAAGGCCCCGGACACTGTTAAGCGAGTCCGACCTACTCTTCAGAATGACAGCTCCGTCGATCCAGAGTTCGACTAGCAGTTTCGTCTCCGCCGATCGCCACACATATCCGGGGCATATGTACCGCACGAGCATAATTACACACTCAAAATACCTTGGGCAACGACGGAGGCACAATGCGGACAAGGTCTATAGTGTGGCTCGACCCTATTTGACCTTAACCTTTCTTCTTTGATCTTTTTTTTTCATACCACAGGTGCATTAAAACCTAGCTATTCCACGGTCGTGCAAGGGCTCTTTCAGGGCCCGTTTTTGTATAAACGACCGTAGACCGCTCCTCTCAAAGGATTTTTCCACAAACGCGAAAGCGGCGCAGACGTGCGGCAGGGCATCAATGAGATCTTCAAGACCATGTTTTCTTTAGGCCCCGTATACAACTTCCCCTTGTGTACAAATTTTGGCATGTAAAATAGCCTTGATCCTTATGGCATCATCTGTAATAGCACGTTTTAGCGTATCAATCAGATTATAATGGAAACAGTTTTTCACCAACCCCTGTCCGGTATTGGTTTATTCCACAAATTTGTATTCCTTCTTTGCGTCGGATTACCATATATACTTTGGTACGGCTTAAATGCCAGGGGCTCTATTCGGCCACACATATTTTCAAAATGTCCGAACACTTTTATAGTATACTTCGGCGTCCCGAATATTGCATTATATGCATCAGCTCCGAATTATGTATTTGGTGAATAGTTGGGTTGCCCGGCTCCTGTGGTTACTACCTTACGTTCCGCTTGTTTGGCTACGGTAGTAAAGGGAGAAATATTGCGAGTGTGTTTCTGGTTCGTCCGGTCAAGCACCTCAGTAGAGAAAGCCGAAAACTGACTGTCATGATACGGCGAGAGCTGGTCCGTGATTCGGCGACTTACTATAAATCTCTTGCGATTTCTTCCATATTATATGAAGGACTGGCCTTCGTCCAGTCACGCGCCTAAGGCATCCCAGTTTGGATAGCCGCATACGCACCAGGGGCTAGTACTTAGTCCCACCGTCAAACTCCTATGACTAAGTGAAAGTGATAAAGCCGCATAGTCTGATTGCCTGGTTCACTGCGCAGACACCTCCTTCACGGACCAAGACGTTGGGTCAAGTGTGATCGTGTGTTATTCCGAACACCCCCGTAGCATCTACGTGGGGGCTGAAGCCGACGACTGGCAAACTCGCAGGAAAAAAACGGCTACACGGGAGGAAAATAATTTCAGATATAAGCATGCATATATTACAGGCCTTGGTTCATAACACATAGTCTGGATAAATATATTACATTCACTCAAACATGATATCCTTTGAGCATTGGCCCTCTACTAATCGGGCACCCTCTAGGACATCGTCAAAATACTGCTCCGGCTTGCAGTGGTCCTTGCCTTCGGGTGGGCCCTCGGTCGCCACGACGGTGGCCTTCATCTTTGCCCAGTGCATCTTGACACGAGCAAAGGCCATCCGCGCACCCTCTATGCACGCCGAGCGCTTCACGTCTTCAACCCCGGGCAGCGTTTCGACGAGTCGCTTCACTAGGCCGAAGTAGCTGCTAGGAATGGGCTCGATTGGCCACAACTGGACTATGACATCCTTCATGGCCAAGCCGGACATCCTATGCAGCTCTGCAAGTAGCTTCATCTGGTTGTTCAAAAGTGTCGGGTGTTCCGGTGCCAAGAGCTGCGACCAGAAGAGCTTCTCCGTTGAGCTCCCCTCCTGGGCTCTGAAGAATTGCGCGGCGTTGGTGGCACTCCTAGGAAGATCCGAAAAGGCATCTGGAGAACTCCATAGTCGAGTGAGCAAGGCATATCTCTGACCCCCAAATATACTCTGCAAGTGAAAGGGCTTACCAGTCGCTATCTGTTCGGCCTGCCGAATCTCCTCCCGAGCACCCCGGGCCTCGGTCCGCGCTTCTTTGACCTCCTGAAGGGCCTTGGCGAGATCGGCCGCTTGGGCCATATTCTTCTTCTACGAGGCCTCGCACTTGCCAGTGGCGTCCTTGAGCTCTTGCTCCACCTCGGCCACCCTCTCCTCGTACTGGCGGCGGGCGACTTGTTCGGTCTTTAAATCCGCAGCCGCTTTGTCAGCGGCCGCTTTGCTCGCCTTCGCCTGCTCTTTTGCTTGCACAAGGGCACTCTTGAGGGTCTCAACCTCGGCCGCGCAACCTGCAATTATATTCATCGCAATGCATGAGCTTAACTCGAATTTATATATCACTTCAGGCATACAAGAGCTCTTTTAAAACATACCTTGCGCCTCATCAAACCGCTTGTTAATGCGGTCGATATCATCATCAGCCAGCTTCAGCTTCCGCTTGAGTTCGGAAACTTCAGCTGCCTAGGCGGTTGCCGCCAACAGGGAAGCCTGTTATCAAAATAGAAAAGTCTGTCACCTCTTCCGAATACTATGCGATCCTCTGTTCGGCTTTTTTCAAAACCGAACACAATCTCAGGGGCTACTATCTATATACAGACATACTTTTCTTCATATGAAAAGCGTCTAAGAATATTACGTCGCATACCTCGAAGCCTGTAGCAGGCTGGTGAAGGCTTCGTTCAGCCCGCTCTTGGCGGACTGAACCTTCTCAACCACCACACCCATCAGGGTGCGGTGCTCCTCCATGATGGAAGCACCTTGCAGTGCCTCCACCAGAGCGTTTGACACCTCTAGATTAGTGGAGGTCGCCGCTGGAGTTGGTGCTCCCCTCCTTCGAAGGGGGTTGCTCGCTCGATTCCAGAGCCATATGGGTCTCCGGAATAGTGTTCGGCTGGGGGCCGGACTGGTCAAGGCCCCCACCGTCGGTCCCCATGGGGGTTGCACCCCCCATGTTCTCGGCAGCCAAGGCCTCACCCTCAGGCACCGTATTGTCAGCCTTCCTCGCCTCTCCGTGGCCCGGGGAGGCCCTTCGGGACAACACTTTGGTGTCATCCATGATGGCTGGCGGAGAGCTTGCAGAGGTGTCTCGCTCTCCGCCATCTCCGGTGCCAGAGAGTTCTCCTCAGATGACGATGGTTGGGGGAGGTCGCGGGCCGGACTGAAACACACAACTTAATATGTTATATTACAATTATAAAAGACCGGATATCTGTAAAGTATCATTTGGCACTTACGATGTGGCCAGGGGCTTTTCCCTGGGGCTCCTCTTGGGGGTGTGTTCGGCATCCATGTCCGAACCATCCGAGAGGGTTATCTTCTCCCTCTTGGACGCCCCCTCCTCCGGGTCCGCGGAGGCTACTCTCTTATTTTTCCTCGCCTTGAGGGGAGAGTCACTTTCTGCCTCCTCCTCCTCTTTGTCTTAATCTTCCTCGTGGGAGGAGGGGACTTCGATCTCTCCGGACACTGCATCCAAAGTACCTTTACGACGGAGGCCGCCCTTGGCGTCCTTGCTCTTCTTCTTGGCCTTCTTCTCTGGCGCCTGATAAGGCGCCAGAACCAGCATCTTCGAGAGCTAGGGCGTGGCCGGGTCTTCAGGCAGCGGTGCCGGACTCTTGATCCGCTCCGCCTTCGCTGTCCAGCCCTGTGGGAGGGACGGAAAACTCATTATGCCTATGAATTTATGGACCAAAGTATATGTTTGGATAAAATACTTACCGGAGTGGCCGGATTCGCGCTGTCGAGGCCGATGTCTTCGGTCTTCTTGGGCCACGTCTTCTGGGCCTTGAAGAGCAGCTTCCAGATCTCTTCGTGCGTTGTGCCGAGGAAGTGCTGAAAGGTCCAGGGACCTTCCGGATTGAACTCCCACATATGGAGAGGCCGGTGTTGGCAGGGGAGGATCCAGTGGAAGAGCATCACCTGAATCACGTCAGTGAGACTGGTGTTCTTGATGCGCTTTTGCAGCGTCATCACTTCCGCTGTCGACCCCCAGTCCAGATCCCTGTTGGTCCATGACGCGAGCCGCATTGGGGGTCCGGATCTAAACTCAGGAGTGGCCGCCCATCTGGCGCCGCGGGGTTCGGTGATGTAGAACCACTCCTGTTGACACACCTTTACGGTCTCCACGAAGGCCCCTTTACGGTCTTCTCCACTCCGGATCTAAACTCAGAAGTGGTGTTGGGGAGCTTGCTCACCATGGCGCCGCTGCAGTCCGCATGCTGTCGACTACCTTTGATTTCACATTAAAGACATTTAGCCAGAGGCAAAAGTGAGGGGGGATGCGGAGTAGCGCCTCGCACACGATGATAAACGCCGAGATGTGGAGGAAAGAATTGTTGGGGAACGTAGTAATTTCAAAAAAAATCCTACACACACGCAAGATCGTGGTGATGCATAGCAACGAGAGGGGAGAGTGTTGTCTACGTACCCTCGTAGATGGTAAGCGGAAGCGTTATGACAACGCGGTTGGTAGTCGTACGTCTTCACGATCGACCGATCCTAGTACCGAAAGTACGGCACCTTCGTGATCTGCACACGTTCGGCTCGGTGATGTCCCACGAACTCACGATCTAGCAGAGTGTCGAGGGAGAGCCTCGTCAGCACGATGACGTGATGACGGTGATGATGAAGCTGCCGGCGCAGGGCTTCAGCCTAAGCACTGCAACGATATGACCGAGGTGGATTATGGTGGAGGGGGGCACAACACACGGCTAAGATATCAATGATCAACTTCTGTGTCTATGGGGTGCCCCCTGTCCATGTATATAAAGGATGGAGGGAGGAGGAGGCCGGCCCTCATAGGGCACCCCCAAAGTGTGGAGTCCTACTAGGACTCCCTAGTCCTAGTAGGATTCCACCTCCCACATGGAATAGGAAAAAGGGAAGGGAGAAGGAGAAGGAAGGAAGGGGGCGCCCCCTTTCCCTAGTCCAATTCGGACCAGTCCATGGGGAAGGGGCGCGGCCACCCTTGAGGCCTTTCTCTCATTTCCCGTATGGCCCATTAAGGCCCAATACGAATTCCCGTAACTCTCCGGTACTCCGAAAAATACCCGAATCACTCGGAACCTTTCCGATGTCTGAATATAGCCTTCCAATATATCAATCTTTACGTCTCGACCATTTCGATACTCCTCGTCATGTCCCCGATCTCATCCGGAACTCCGAACAAACTTCGGTCATCAAATCACATAACTCATAATACAAATCGTCATAGAACGCTAAGCATGTGGACCCTACGGGTTCAAGAACTATGTAGACATGACCGAGACTCATCTCCGGTCAATAACCAATAGCGGAACCTGGATGCTTATATTGGTTCCTACATATTCTACGAAGATCTTTATCGTTCAAACCGCATAACAACATACGTTGTTCCCTTTGTCATCGATATGTTACTTGCCCGAGATTCGATCGTCGGTATCCTCATACCTAGTTCAATCTCGTTACGCAAGTCTCTTTACTAGCTCGTAATGCATCATCCCGCAACTAACTCATTAGTCACAATGCTTGCAAGGCTTATAGTGATGTGCATTACCGAGAGGGCCCAGAGATACCTCTCCCATACACGGAGTGACAAATCCTAATCTCGATCTATGTCAACTCAACAAACACCATCAGAGACACCTGTAGAGCATCTTTATAATCACCCAGTCATGTTCTGACATTTGATAGCACACAAGGTGTTCCTCCGGTATTTGGGAGTTGCATAATCTCATAGTCTGAGGAACATGTATAAGTCATGAAGAAAGCAGTAGCAATGAAACTGCAACGATCATAATGCTAAGCTAACAAATGAGTCTTGTCTATCACATCATTCTCCTAATGTTGTGATCCCGTTCATCAAATGGCAACACATGTCTATGGTTAGGAAACATAACCATCTTTGATAAACGAGCTAGTCAAGTAGAGGCATACTAGGGTCACTTTGTTTTGTCTATGTATTCACACATGTATTAAGTTTCCGGTTAATACAATTCTAGCATGAATAACAAACATTTATCATAAAATAAGGAAATAAATAATAACTTTATTATTGCCTCTAGGGCATATTTTCTTCAGTCTCCCACTTGCACTAGAGTCAATAATCTAGTTCACATCGCCATGTGATTTAACACCAATAGTTCACATCACCATGTGATTAACACCCATAGTTCACATCGCCATGTGACCAACACTCAAAGGGTTTACTAGAGTCAGTAATCTTAGTTCACATCGCCATGTGATTAACAACCAAAGAGTACAAAGGTGTGATCATGTTTTGCTTGTGAGAGAAGTTTAGTCAACGGGTCTGCCATATTCAGATCCATGTGTATTTTGCAAATTTCTATGTCAACAATGCTCTGCACGGAGCTACTCTAGCTAATTTCTCCCACTTTCAATATGTATCCAGATTGAGATTTAGAGTCATCTAGATCAGTGTCAAAACTTGCATCGACATAACCCTTTACGACGAACCTTTTGTCACCTCCATAATCCAAAACATATCCTTATTCCACTATGGATAATTTTGACCGTTGTCCAGTGATCTACTCCTAGATCACTATTGTACTCCCTTGCCAAACTCAGTGTAGGGTATACAATAGATCTGGTACACAACATGGCATACTTTATAGAACCTATGGCCGAGGCATAGGGAATGACTTTCATTCTCTTTCTATCTTCTGCCGTGGACGGGCTTTGAGTCTTACTCAATTTAACACCTTGCAATACAGGCAAGAACTCCTTCTTTGACTGTTCCATTTTGAACTACTTCAAAAATTTGTCAAGGTATGTACTCATTGAAAAAACTTAGCAAGCGTCTTGATCTATCTCTATAAATCTTGATGCTCAATATGTAAGCAGCTTCATCGAGGTCTTTCTTTGAAAAACTTCTTTCAAACACTCCTTTATGCTTTCCAGAAAATTCTACATCATTTTCGATCAACAATATGTCACTCACATATACTTATCAGAAAGGTTGTAGTGCTCCCATTCACTTTCTTGTAAATACAGGCTTCACCGCAAGTCTGTATAAAACCATATGCTTTGATCACACTATCAAAGCATATATTCCAACTCTGAGAGGCTTGCACCAGTCCATAAATGGATCACTAGAGCTTGCACACTTTGTTAGCACTTTTAGGATCGACAAAACCTTCTAGTTGCATCATATACAACTCTTCTTTAGTAAATCCATTAAGGAAGACAGTTTTGACATCTATTTGCTGGATTTCATAAAATGTGGCAATTGCTAACATGATTCGGACAGACTTTAAGCATCGCTATGAGTGAGAAAATCTCATCATAGTCAACACCTTGAACTTTGTCAAAAACCTTTTTTGACAAGTCTAGCTTTGTAGATAGTAACACTACTATCGGAGTCCGTCTTCGACAAGTATATTCATAATCAAGTGATTCCAAAATCCCATCAGCATGGAGTTTCTTCATGCGCTTTACACCAATATGACCTAAACGGCAGTGCCACAAATAAGGTGCACTATCCTTATTAACTTTGCATCTTTTGGCTTCAATATTATGAATATGTGTATCACTACGATCGAGATCCAACAAACCATTTTCATTGGGTGTATGACCATAGAAGGTTTTACTCATGTAAATAGAACAACAATTATTCTCTAACTTAAATGAATAACCATATTGTAATAAACATGATCAAATCATATTCATGCTCAACGCAAACACCAAATAACACTTATTTAGGTTCAACACTAATCCCGAAAGTATAGGGAATGTGCGATGATGATCGTATCAATCTTGGAACCACTTCCAACACACATCGTCACCTCACCCTTAACTAGTTTCTGTTCGTTCCGCAACTCAAGTTTCGAGTTACTACTCTTAGCAACTGAATCAGTATCAAATGCCGAGGGGTTGCTATAAACACTAGTAAAGTACACATCAATAACATGTATATCCAATATATCTTTGTTCACTTTGCCATCCTCCTTATCCACCAAGTATCTAGGGCAGTTCCACTTCCAGTGACCATTTCCTTTGCAGTAGAAGCACTCAGTTTCACGCTTGGGTTTAGCTTTGGGCTTCTTCATGGGAGTGGCAACTTGCTTGCCATTATTCTTGAAGTTACCTTTCTTTCCCTTGCCCTTTTACTTGAAACTAGTGGTCTTGTCAACCATCAACACTTGATGCTTTTCTTGATTTCTACATTCGTCGATTTCAGCATCACGAAGAGCTTGGGAATCATTTCTGTTGTCCCTTACATATTATAGTTCATCACGAAGTTCTAGTAACTCGGTGATAGTGAATAGAGAACTCTGTCAATCACTATCTTATCTGGAAGATTAACCCCCACTTGATTCAAGTGATTGTAGTACCCAGACAATCTGAGCACATGCTCACTGGTTGAGCTATTCTCCTCCATCTTGTAGGCAAAGTACTTGTCAGAGGTCTCATACCTCTCGACACGGGCATGAGTACGAAATACCAATTTTGGGGAACGTAGTAATTTCAAAATTTTCTTACGCACACGCAAGATCATGGTGATGCATAGCAACGAGAGGGGAGAGTGTTGTCCATGTACCCTCATAGACTGAAAGCGGAAGCGTTATGACAATGCGGTTGATGTAGTCGTACGTCTTCATGATCCGACCGATCCAAGTACCGAACGCACAGCACCTCCGAGTTCAGCACACGTTCAGCTCGATGGCGTCCCACGAACTCCAATCCAGCAGAGCTTTGCGGGAGAGTTTTGTCAGCAAGACGGCATGATGACGACGATGATGATGCTACCGACGCAGGGCTTCGCCTAAGGCAGCTACGATATGACCGAGGTGGATTATGGTGGAGGGGGGCACCGCACAAGGCTAAAAGATCAACTGATCAACTTATGTGTGCATGGGGTGCCTCCCTCCCCCGTATATAAAGGAGTGGAGGAGGGGGAGGGCCGGCCCTCTACTATGGCGCGCCCTGGGGAGTCCTACTCCCACCGGGAGTAGGATTCCCCCCTTCCATGTAGTAGGAGTAGGAGAGAAGGAAAGGGAAACGAGAAGAGAAGGAAGGAGGGGGCGCCGCCCCTTCCCCTAGTCCAATTCGGACTAAGCCTTGGGGGGCACGCAGCCTCCCCTCTCTCTTTCCCCTGAAGCCCAATAAGGCCCATATACTCCCCGCCAAATTCACGTAACTCTCCGGTACTCCGAAAAATACCCGAATCACTCGGAACCTTTCCGATGTCCGAATATAGTCATCCAATATATCGATCTTTACGTCTCGACCATTTAGAGACTCCTCATCATGTCCCCAATCTCATCCGGGAATCCAAACTACCTTAGGTACATCAAAACACATAAACTCATATTACCGATCGTCACCGAACGTTAAGCGTGCGGACCCTACGGGTTCGAGAACTATGTAGACATGACCGAGACTCGTCTCTAGTCAATAACCAATAGCGGAATCTGGATGCTCATATTGGCTCCTACATATTCTACGAAGATCTTTATCGGTCAAACCGCATAACAACATACGTTGTTCCCTTTGTCATCAGTACGTTACTTGCCCGAGATTCGACCGTCGGTATCTCAATACCTAGTTCAATCTCGTTACCTGCAAGTCTCTTTACTCGTTCCGTATTGCATCATCCCGCAACTAACTCATTAGTCACATTGCTTGCAAGGCTTATAGTGATGCGCATTACCGAGAGGGCCCAGAGATACATCTCCGACAATCGGAGTGACAAATCCTAATCTTGATCTATGCCAACTCAACAAGTACCATGGGAGACACCTGTAGAGCACCTTTATAATCACCCAGTTACGTTGTGATGTTTGATAGCACACAAAGTGTTCCCGCGGTATTCGGGAGTTGCATAATCTCATAGTCATAGGAACATGTATAAGTCATGAAGAAAGCAATAGCAACAAACTAAACGATCATCATGCTAAGCTAACAGATGGTTCAAGTCAATCACATCATTCTCTAATGATGTGATCCCGTTAATCAAATGACAACTCATGTCTATGGCTAGGAAACTTAACCATCTTTGACTCAACGAGCTAGTCAAATAGAGGCATACTAGTGATACTCTGTTTGTCTATGTATTCACACATGTAATAAGTTTCTGGTTAATACAATTCTAGCATGAATAATAAACATTTATCATGATATAAGGAAATATAAATAACAACTTTATTATTGCCTCTAGGGCATATTTTCTTCAGTCTCCCACTTGCATTAGAGTCAATAATCTAGTTCACATCGTCATGTGATTTAACACCAATAGTTCAGATCTTTATGTGATTAGTTCACATCTCCATGTGACTAACACCCAAAGGGTTTACTAGAGTCGATCATCTAGTTCACATCGCTATGTGATTAACACCCAAAGAGTGATCATGTTTTGCTTGTGAGAGAAATTTAGCCAACGGGTCTCCCACATTCAGAGCCGTATGTATTTTGCAAATTTTTATGTCTACAATGCTTTGCACGGAGCTACTCTAGCTAATTGCTCCCACTTTCAATATGTATCTAGATCGAGACTTAGAGTCATCCAGATTGGTGTCAAAGCTTGCATCGACGTAACTTTTTACAATGAACTCTTTGTCACCTCCATAATCGAGAAACATTTCCTTATTCCACTAAGGATATTTTTGATCGTTGTCCAGTGATCCACTCCTGGATCACTATTGTACCCTCTTGCCAAACTTATGGTGAGTGCTACCTCTTGAGCACTGCGTTGGTTTTCCCTTGAAGAGGAAAGGGTAATGCAGTAAAGCAGCGTAAGTATTTCCCTCAGTTTTTGAGAACCAAGGTATCAATCCAGTAGGAGGCCACGCACGAGTCCCTTGCACCTACACAAACAAATAAAAACCTCACAACCAATGCAATAAAGGGGTTGTCAATCCCTTCACAGTCACTTACGAAAGTGAGATCTGATAGATATGATATTGGTATTTTTATAATAAAGATGCAAAGTGAAATAAAAGGCAATAAAAATAGCTAAGTGTTGGAAGATTAATATGATGGAAAATAGACCCGGGGGCCATAGGTTTCACTAGTGGCTTCTCTCAAGAGCATAAGTATTTACGGTGGGTGAACAAATTACTGTTGAGAAATTGATAGAATTGAGCATAGTTATGAGAATATCTAGGTATGATCATGTATATAGGCATCACGTCCGTGACAAGTAGACCGACTCCTGCCTGCATCTACTACTATTACTCCACACATCGACCGCTATCCAAATGCATCTAGAGTATTAAGTTCATAAGAACGAGTAATGCTTTAAGTATGATGACATGATGTAGAGGATAAACTCATGCAATATGAAATAAACCCCATCTTGTTATCCTCGATGGCAACAATACAATCGTGCCTTGCTGCCCCTCACATCCTTTGGAAAGGACACCGCAAGATTGAACCCAAAGCTAAGCACTTCTCCCATTGCAAGAAAGATCAATCTAGTAGGCCAAACCAAACTGATAATTCGAGGAGACTTGCAAAGATAACCAATCATACATAAAATAATTCAGAGAAGATTCAGATATTGTTCAAAGATAAACTTGATCATAAACCCACAATTCATCGGTCTCAACAAACACACCGCAAAAGAAGATTACATCGAATAGATCTCCAAGAATCGTGGAGAACTTTGTATTGAGATCCAAAGAGAGAGAAGAAGCCATCTAGATAATAACTATGGACCCGAATGTCTGAGGTAAACTACTCACACATCATCAGAGAGGCTATAGTGTTGATGTAGAAGCCCTCCGTGATCAATGCCCCTTCGGTAGGACGCCGGAAAAGGCCCCAAGATGGGATCTCACGGGTACAGAAGGTTGCGGCGGTGGAATTAGGTTTTCGTGGATGCTTCGGTTGGTTTGGGGGTACGTAGGTATATATAGGAGGAAGAAGTACGTCGGTGGAGCTGCGTGGGCCCCACGAGGGTGGAGGGCGCGCCCAGGGGGTAGGCGCGCCCCCTACCTCGTGCCCTCCTGGTTGATTTCTTAACATAGGGTCTAAGTCCTCTGGATCACGTTTGTTCCGAAAATCACGTTCCCGAAGGTTTCATTCCGTTTGGACTCCGTTTGATATTCTTTTTCTGCGAAACACTGAAATAGGCAAAAAAAACAACAATTTGGGCTGGGCCTCCGGTTAATAGGTTAGTCCCAAAAATAATATAAACAAAGCCTATTAATCATCCAAAACAGAATATAATATAGCATGGCGATCAAAAATTATAGATACGTTGGAGACGTATCAAGCATCCCCAAGCTTAATTCCTGCTCGTCCTCGAGTAGGTAAATGATAAAAAGAGAATTTTTGATGCGGAATGCTACTTGGCATAATTTTTTTAATGTAACCCTCTTAATTGCGGTATGGATATTCAGATCCGAAAGATTCAAGATAAAAGTTTAATGTTGACATAAAAGCAATAATATTTCAAGCATACTAACTAAGCAATTATGTCTTGTGAAAATAACATGGCCAAAGAAAGTTCATCCCTACAAAATCATATAGTTTAGTCATGCTCCATTTTTGTCACACAAGAATGCTCTCATCATTCACAACCCGGTGACAAGCCAAGCAATTGTTTCATACTTTAGTAATCTCAAACTCTTTCAACCTTCACGCAATACATGAGCATGAGCCATGGATATAGCATTATGGGTGGAATATAATATAATGATGGGGGTTATGTGGAGAAGACAAAAAAGGAGAAAGTCTCACATCAACGAGGCTAATCAATGGGCTATGGAGATGCCCATCGATTGATGTTAATGCGAGGAGTAGGGATTGCCATGCAACAAATGCACTAGAGCTATAAATGCATGAAAGCTCAACAAAAGAAACTAAGTGGGTGTGCATCCAACTTGCTTGCTCACGAAGACCTAGGGCATTTGAGGAAGCCCATTGTTGGAATATACAAGCCAAGTTCTATAATGAAAAATTCCCACTAGTATATGAAAGTGACAAAACAAGAGACTCTCTATCATGAAGATCATGGTGCTACTTTGAAGCACAAGTGTGGAAAAAGGATAGTAGCATTGTCCCTTTTTATATTTTATTTTTTGGGCCTCCCTTTTTTTATTTGGCCTTTTTATCATTGGGACAATGCTCTATGAATGATGATCATCACACTTCTATTTGTTTACAACTCAATGATTACAACTCGATACTAAAACAAAGTATGACTCTATATGAATGCCTCCGGCGGTATACCAGGATAGGCAATGAATCAAGAGTGACATGTATGAAAAATTATGAACGGTGGCTTTGCCACAAATACGATGTCAACTACATGATCATGCAAAGCAATATGACAATGATTAACGTGTCATGATGAATGGAACGGTGGAAAGTTGCATGGCAATATATCTCGGAATGACTATGGAAATGCCATAATAGGTAGGTATGGTGGCTGTTTTGAGGAAGATATAAGGAGGTTTATGTGTGATAGAGCGTATCATATCACAGGGTTTGGATGCACCGGCGAAGTTTGCACCAACTCTCAATGTGAGAAAGTGCAATGCACGGTACCGAAGAGGCTAGCAATGATGGACGGGTAAGAGTGCTTATAATCCATGGACTCAACATTAGTCATAAAGAACTCACATACTTATTGCAAAAATCTACAAGTCATCAAAAACCAAGCATTACGCGCATGCTCCTAGGGGGATAGATTGGTGGGAAAAGACCATCGCTCGTCCCCGACCGCCACTCATAAGGAAGACAATCAAAGAACACCTCATGTTTCAAATTTGTTACATAACGTTTACCATACGTGCATGCTATGGGACTTGCAAACTTCAACACAAGTATTTCTCAATTCCACAACTACTCAACTAGCACAACTTTAATATTACTACCTCCATATCTCAAAACAATCATCAAGCATCAAACTTCTCTTAGTATTCAACACACTCATAAGAAAGTTTTTTACTAGTTTCGCATACCTAACATATTAGGATTAATTTTCCAATTTAAGAAAATTACCATGCTATTTAAGACTCTCAAAATAATATAAGTGAAGCATGAGAAAATAATAGTTTCTATAAAATGAAACCACCACCGTGCTCTAAAAGATATAAGTGAAGCACTGGAGCAAAAACTATATAGCTCAAAAGATATAAGCGAAGCGCATAGAGTATTCTAATAAATTCCGAATCATGTGTGTCTTTCTCAAAAGGTGTGTACAGAAAAGATGATTGTGGAAAACTAACAAATAAAGGCTCAAATTATACAAGACGCTCCAAGCAAAACACATATCATGTGGTGAATAAAAATATAGCTCCAAGTAAAGTTACCGATGGAAGTAGACGAAAGAGGGGATGCCTTCCGGGGCATCCCCAAGCTTTGGCCTTTTGGTGTCCTTAGATTATCTTGGGGTTTCATGGGCATCCCCAAGCTTAGTCTCTTGCCACTCCTTGTTCCATAATCCATCAAATCTTTAACCCAAAACTTGAAAACTTCACAACACAAAACTTAACAGAAAATCTCGTGAGCTCCGTTAGCGAAAGAAAACAGAACACCACTTCAAGGTACTGTAATGAACTCATTATTTATTTATATGGGTGTTAAAACTACTGTATTCCAGATTCTCTATGGTTTATAAACTATTTTACTAGCCATAGATTCATCAAAATAAGCAAACAACACACGAAAAACAGAATCTGTCAAAAACAGAACAGTCTGTAGTAATCTGTAACTAACGCAAACTTCTGGAACTCCAAAAATTAAGCCAAAATAGGAAGACCTAGAAAATTTGTTTATTGATCAGAATAAATTATAATCAATATTTTATCACGTTCTGGTGATTTTTAACAATTGTTTTCGTGAACAGAAAGTTTCTGGAATTTTCAGCAAGATCAAATAACTATCATCCAAGAAGATCCTATAGGTTTAACTTGGCACAAACACTAACTAAAACATAAAAAACAAACCTAACCAGAGGCTAGATCAAATATTTATTCCTAAACAGAAGCAAAAATTTAAAAAAACTAAAAATAAAATTGGGTTGCCTCCCAAAGCGCTATCGTTTAACGCCCCTAGCTAGGCATAAAAGCAAGGATAGATCTAGGTATTGCCATCTTTGGAAGGCAATCCATAAGTGGCTCTCATAATAGATTCATAAGGTAATTTTATCTTATTTCTAGGGAAGTTTTACATGTCTTTCTTTAACGGAAATTGTAATCTAATATTCCCTTCCTTCATATCAGTAATTGCACCAATCGTTCTAAGGAAAGGTCTACCAAGAATAATAGGACATGAAGGATTACAATCTATATCAAGAACGATGAAATCTATGGGGACATAGTTCCTATTTGCAACAATAATAACGTCATTAATTCTTCCCATAGGTTTTTAATGGTGGAATCCGCAAGGTGCAAGTTTAAAGAGCAATCATCAAATTCACGGAATCCTAGCAAATCACACAAAGTTTTTGGAATCGTGGAAACACTAGTACCCAAATCACACAAAGCATAGCATTCATGATCTTTAATTTAAATTTTAATAGTAGGTTCCCATTCATCATAAAGTTTTCTAGGGATGGAAACTTCAAACTCGAGTTTTTCTTCATAAGATTGCATTAAAGCATCAACGATATGTTTGGTAAAAGCTTTATTTTGGCTATAAGCATAAGGAGAATTTAGCACGGATTGCAACAAGGAAATACAATCTATCAAAGAGAAATTATCATAATTAAATTCCTTGAAATCCAAAATAGTGGGTTCATTAATATCTAGAGTTTTGATCTCTTCAATCCCACTTTTACCAATTTTAGCATCAAGATCTAAAAACTCCGAATTTTTGGAACGCCTTCAAGGTAAAGGTGGATCATATTCAGTTTCATCATTATAAAGATTCATATTGCAAAACAAAGATTTAATAGGAGACACATCAATAACTTTTAGATCTTCATCTTTATTTTCATAGAAACTAGAAGAACACGCTTTCACAAAGCAATCTTTCTTAGCACGCATCCTAGCGGTTCTTTCTTTGCACTCATCAATGGAAATTATCATGGCTTTGAGAGACTCATTGATATCATGCTTAGGAGGAATAGATCTAAGTTTCAAAGAATCAACATCAAGAGAAATTCTATCAACGTTCCTAGCCAACTCATCAATCTTAGGGAACTTTTCTTCAAGTAAAGCATTGAAATTCTTTTAAGAGTTCATAAATTATTTAACACTAGTCTCAAATTCAGAGGGTATCTTATTATAATTTCCATAAGAATTGTTGTAGGAATTACCATAATTATTAGAGGAATTACTAGGGTACGACCTAGGATTAAAGTTTCCCCTATATGCGTTGTTACCAAAATTATTCCTACCAACAAAATTCACATCCATAGATTAATTATTATTCTCAATCAAAGTGGACAAAGGCATATCATTAGGATCAGAAGAAACACTTTTATTAGCAAATAATTTCATAAGTTCATCCATCTTTCCACTCAACACATTAATTTCTTCTATCGCATGCACTTTCTTATTAGTAGATCTTTCAGTGTGCCATTGAGAATAATTAACCATAATATTATCTAGGAGTTTAGTAGCTTCTCCTAAAGTGATTTCCATAAAAGTGCCTCCATGGCGAATCTAAAAGAATTCTAGAAGCAAAATTCAATCCGGCATAAATTTTTTGTATAATCATCCACAAATTCAAACCATGTGTAGGGCAATTACGTATCATTAATTTCATCCTCTCCCAAGCTTGTGCAACATGTTCATGATCAAGTTGCTTAAAATTCATAATATCGTTTCTAAGAGAGATGATCTTAGCGGGAGGAAAATACTTAGAGATAAAAGCATCTTTGCACTTATTCCAAGAATCAATACTATTCTTAGGCAAAGACGAAAACCAAGCTTTAGCACGATCTCTAAGCGAAAAAGGAAATATCTTCAATTTAACAATATCATTGCCCACATCTTTCTTATTTTGCATATCACACAAATCAATGAAGCTATTTAGATGGGTAGCGGCATCTTCACTAGGAAGGCCGGTGAATTGATCTTTCATAACAAGATTCAACAAAGCAGCATTAATTTCACAAGATTCAGTATCGGTAAGAGGAGCAATCGGAGTGCTAAGAAAATAATTGTTGTTGGTATTGGTAAAGTCACACAATTTAGTATTGTCTTGAGCCATAGTGACAAGCAAGAAATCCAACACACGAGCAAACAAGAAGCAAGCGAAAAAGAGGCGAACGGAAAAGAGAGGGCGAATAAAACGGCAATGGTGAATTGGGGGAGAGGAAAATGAGAGGCAAATGGAAAATAATGTAATGCGGGAGATAAGAGTTTTTGATGGGTACTTGGTATGTTGACTTTTACAGACTCCCGAGAACGGCGCCGTAAATCCTTCTTGCTACCTCTTGCGCCTTTGCGTTGGTTTTCCTTGAAGAGGAAAGGGTGATGCAATAAAGCAGCGTAAGTATTTCCCTCAGTTTTTGAGAACCAAGGTATCAATCCAGTAGGAGGCCACGCACGAGTCCCTCGCACCTACACAAACAAATAAAAACCTCACAACCAACGCAATAAAGGGGTTGTCAATCCCTTCACGGTCACTTACGAAAGTGAGATCTGATAGATATGATAAGATAATATTTTTGGTATTTTTATAATAAAGATGCAAACTAAAATAAAAGGTAATAAAAATAGCTAAGTGTTGGAAGATTAATATGATGGAAAATAGACCCGGGGGCCATAGGTTTCACTAGTGGCTTCTCTCGAGAGCATAAGTATTTACGATGGGTGAACAAATTACTGTTGAGCAATTGATAGAATTGAGCATAGTTATGAGAATATCTAGGTATGATCATGTATATAGGCATCACGTCCGTGACAAGTAGACCGACTCCTGTCTGCATCTACTACTATTACTCCACACATCGACCGCTATCCAGCATGCATCTAGAGTATTAAGTTCATAAGAGCAGAGTAATGCTTTAAGTATGATGACATGATGTAGAGGGATAAACTCATGCAATATGAAATAAACCCCATCTTGTTATCCTCGATGGCAACAATACAATACGTGCCTTCCTGCTCCTCCTGTCACTGGGAAAAGAGCAAGATTGAACCCAAAGCTAAGCAATTCTCCCATTGCAAGAAAGATCAATCTTGTAGGCCAAACCAAACTGATAATTCAAAGAGACTTGCAAAGATAACCAATCATACATAAAAAAATTCATAGAAGATTCAGATATTGTTCATAGATAAACTTGATCATAAACCCACAATTCATCGGTCTCAACAAACACACCGCAAAAGAAGATTACATTGAATAGATCTCCATGAGAATCGTGGAGAACTTTGTATTGAGATCCAAAGAGAGAGAAGAAGCCATCTAGCTAATAACTATGGACCTGAAGGTCTGAGGTAAACCACTCACACATCATCGGAGAGGCTATGGTGTTGATGTAGAAGCGCTCCGTGATCAATGCCCCCTCCGGCAGGACGCCAGAAAAGGCCCCAAGATGGGATCTCACGGGTACACAAGGTTGCGGCGGTGGAATTAGGTTTTCGTGGATGCTTCTGTTGGTTTGGGGGTACGTAGGTATATATAGGAGGAAGAAGTACGTCGGTGGAGCTACGTGGGCCCCACGAGGGTGGAGGGCGCACCCAGGGGGTAGGCGTGCCCCCTACCTCGTGCCCTCTTGGTTGCTTTCTTGACGTAGGGTCCAAGTCCTCTGGATCACGTTTGTTCCGAAAATCACGTTCCCGAAGGTTTCATTCCGTTTGGACTCCGTTTGATATTCTTTTTCTGCGAAACGCTGAAATAGGCAAAAAACAACAATTTGGCCTGGGCCTCCGGTTAATAGGTTAGTCCCAAAAATAATATAAAAGTGTATAACAAAGCCAATTAATCATCCAAAACAGAATATAATATAGCATGAAGAAATCAAAAATTATAGATACGTTGGAGACGTATCAGTGTGGTACACAATAGGTCTGGTACACAGCATGGCATACTTTATAGAACCTATGACTGAGGCATAGGGAATGAATTTTCATTCTCTTTCTATTTTCTGCCGTGGTCGGGTTTTGAGTCTTTACTCATCTTCACACCTTGCAACATAGGCAAGAACTCCTTCTTTGACTGTTCCATTTTGAACTACTTCAAAAATCTTGTCAAGGTATGTACTCATTGAAAAACTTATCAAGCGTTTTGATCTATCTCTATAGATCTTGATGCTCAATATGTAAGCAGCTTTACCGAGGTCTTTCTTTGAAAAACTCCTTTCAAACTCTCCTTTATGCTTTCCAGAAAATTCTACATCATTTCCGATCAACAATATGTCTTTCACATATACTTATCAGAAAACTGTAGTGCTCCCACTCACTTTCTTGTAAATACAGGCTTCACCGTAAGTCTATATAGATCGATATGCTTTGATCAACTCATCAAAGTGTATATTCCAACTCCGAGATGTTTGCACCAGTACATAGATGGATCGCTAGAGCTTGCACATTTTGTTAGCACCTTTAGGATCGACAAAACCTTCTGGTTGCATCATATGCAACTCTTCTTTAAGATATCCATTAAGGAATGTAGTTTTGACATCCATTTTCCAGATTTCATAAAATGTGGCAATTTGCTAACATGATTCAGACATACTTAAGCATCGCTATGAGCGAGAAAATCTCATCGTAGTCAACACCTTGAACTTTGTCAAAAACCTTTTTCGACAAGTCTAGCTTTGTACATAGTAACACTACTATCGGCGTCCGTCTTCCTCTTGAAGATCCATTTATTTTCTATGGCTTGCCGATCATCGGGCAAGTCAACCAAAGTCCACACTTTGTTCTCATACATGGATCCCATCTCAGATTTCATGGCATCAAGCCATTTCGCGGAATCTGGGCTCATCATCGTTTCCTCATACTTCGTAGGTTCGTCATGGTCAAGTAACATGACCTCCAGAACAGGATTACCGTACCACTCTGGTGCGGATCTCACTCTGGTTGACCTACGAGGTTTGGTAGTAACTTGATCTGTAGTTTCATGATCACTATCATTAACTTCCTCACTAATCGGTGTAGGAATCACTGAAACTGATTTCTGTGATGGACCACTTTCCAATTCGGGAGAAAGTACAGTTACCTCATTAAGTTCTACTTTCCTCGCACTCACTTCTTTCGAGAGAAACTCCTTCTCTAGAAAGGATCCATTCTTAGCAACGAATGTCTTGCCTTCGGATTTGTGATAGAAGTTGTACCCAACTGTCTCCTTTTGGGTATCCTATGAAGACGCACTACTCCGATTTGGGTTCGAGCTTATGAGTTTGAAACTTTTTCACATAAGCATCACAACCCCAAACTTTAAGAAATGACAGCTTTGGTTTCTTGCCAAACCATAGATATACGGTGTCATCTCAACGGATTTAGATGGTGCCCTATTTAACGTGAATGCAACTGTCTCTAATGCATAACCCCAAAACGATAGCGGTAAATCAGTAAGAGACATCATAGATCGCACCATATCTAGTAAAGTACGATTATGACGTTTGGACACACCATTACACTGTGGTGTTCCGGGTGGCGTGAGTTGCGAAACTTTTCTGCATTGTTTCAAATGAAGACCAAACTCGCAACTCAAATATTCTCCTCCACGATCAGATCGTAGAAACTTTATTTTCTTGTTACGATGATTTTCCACTTCACTCTGAAATTCTTTGAACTTTTCAAATGTTTAAGACTTATGTTTCATCAAGTAGATATACCAATATTTTCTCAAATCATCTGTGAAGGTTAGAAAATAACGATACCCGCCGCGAGCCTCAACACTCATCGGATCGCATACATCAGTATGTATTATTTCCAATAAGTCAGTTGCTCGCTCCATTGTTCCGGAGAACGGAGTCTTAGTCATCTTGCCCATAAGGCATGGTTCGCAAGCATCAAATGATTCATAATCAAGTGATTCCAAAATCCCATCAGCATGGAGTTTCTTCATGCACTTTACATCAATATGACCTAAACGGCAGTGCCACAAATAAGGTGCACTATCACTATTAACTTTGCATCTTTTGGCTTCAATATTATGAATATGTGTATCACTACGATCAAGATCCAACAAACCATTTTCATTGGGTGTATGACCATAGAAGGTTTTACTCATGTAAACAGAACAACAATTATTCTCTAACTTAAATGAATAACCATATTGCAATAAACATGATCAAATCATATTCATGCTCAACGCAAACACCAAATAACACTTATTTAGGTTCAACACTAATCCCGAAAGTATAGGGAATCTGCGATGATGATCATATCAATCTTGGAACCACTTCCAACACACATCGTCACCTCGCCCTTAACTAGTTTATGTTCATTCTGCAACTCCAGTTTCGAGTTACTACTCTTAGCAACTGAATCAGTATCAAATGTCGAGGGGTTGCTATAAACACTAGTAAAGTACACATCAATAACATGTATATCCAATATACCTTTGTTCACTTTCCCATCCTTCTTATCCGCCAAGTATCTAGGGCAGTTCCACTTCCAGTGACCATTTCCTTTGTAGTAGAAGCACTCAGTTTCAGGCTTGGGTTTAGCTTTGGGCTTCTTCATGGGAGTGGCAACTTGCTTGCCATTATTCTTGAAGTTCCCTTTCTTTCCCTTGCCCTTTTACTTGAAACTAGTGGTCTTGTCAACCATCAACACTTGATGCTTTTCTTGATTTCTACATTCGTCGATTTCAGCATCAAGAAGAGCTTGGGAATCGTTTCTGTTGTCCCTTGCATATTATAGTTCATCATGAAGTTCTAGTAACTTGGTGATAGTGACTAGAGAACTCTGTCAATCACTATCTTATCTGGAAGATTAACTCCCACTTGATTCAAGTGATTGTAGTACTTAGAAAATCTGAGCACATGCTCACTGGTTGAGCTATTCTCCTCCATCTTGTAGGCAAAGTACTTGTCAGAGGTCTCATACCTCTCGACTCGGGCATGAGCCTGAAATACCAATTTCAGCTCTTGGAACATCTTACATACTCCGTGGCATTCAAAACGTTTTTGACGTCCCGGTTCTAAGCCGTAAAGCATGGTGCACTAAACTATCAAGTACTCATCATACCGAGCTTTGTCAAAACGTTCATAACGTCTGTATCTGCTCCTGCAATAGGTCCATCACCTAGCGGTGCATCAAGGACATAAGACTTCTGTGCAGCAATGAGGATAACCCTCATATCACAGAGCTATTCTGCATCATTGCTACTAACATCTTTCAACTTATTTTTCTCTAGGAACATATCAAAAATAAACGGGGAGCTACATCGCAAGCTATTGATCTACAACATAGATATGCAAATACTATCAGGACTAAGTTCATGATAAATTAAAGTTCAATTAATCATATTACTTAAGAACTCCCACTTAGATAGACATCCCTCTAATCATCTAAGTGATCACGTGATCCAAATCAACTAAACCATGTCCGATCATCACGTGAGATGGAGTAGTTTTCAATGGTGAACATCACTATGTTGATCATATCTACTATATGATTCACGCTCGATCATTCGGTCTCCAGTGTTCCGAGGTCATATCTGCATATGCTAGGATCGTCAAGTTTAACCCGAGTATTCCACGTGTGCAAAACTGGCTTGCACCCGTTATATGTGAACGTAGAGCTTATCACACCCGATCATCACATGGTGTCTCGGCACGACGAACTTTGGCAACGGTGCATACTCAGGGAGAACACTTGTACCTTGAAATTTAGTGAGAGATCATCTTATAGAGCTACCACCGAACTAAGCAAAATAAGATGTATAAAAGATAAACATCACATGCAATCAAAATATGTGACATGATATGGCCATCATCATCTTGCGCTTTTGATCTCCATCTCCAAAGTACTATCATGATCTTCATTGTTACTGGCATGATGACACCATGATCTCCATCATCTTGATCTCTATCAACATGTTGTCACATGGTCATCTCGCCAACTATTGCTCTTGCAACTATTGCTATCGCATAGCGATAAAGTAAAGCAATTATTTGGCACTTGCATCTTATGCAATAAATAGACAACCATAAGGCTTCTGCCAGTTGCCGATAACTTCAACAAAACATGATCATCTCATACAACAACTTATATCTCATCAGGTCTAGACCATATCACATCACAACATGCCCTGCAAAAACAAGTTATACGTCCTCTACTTTGTTGTTGCAAGTTTTACGTGGCTGCTACGGGCTGAGCAAGAACCGTTCTTACCTACGCATCAAAACCACAATGATATTTCGTCAAGTTAGTGTTGTTTTAACCTTCACAAGGACCGGGCGTAGCCACACTCGATTCAAGTAAAGTTGAGATGGCGACACTCGCCAGCCACCACAGCAAAGCGGCACGTCGGTAGAACCAGTCTCGCATAAGCGTACACGTAATGTCGGTCCGGGCCGCTTCATCCAACAGTACCGCCGAATCAAAGTATGACATGCTGGTAAGCAGTATGACTAGTATCGCCCACAACTCACTTGTGTTCTACTCGTGCATATAACATCTACGCATAAACCTGGCTCGGATGCCACTGTTGGGGAATGTAGTAATTTCAAAATTTTCTTACGCAAATGCAAGATCATGGTGATGCATAGCAACCAGAGGGGAGAGTGTTGTCCACGTACCCTCGTAGACCGAAATAGGAAGCGTTATGACAACGCGATAGATGCAGTCGTACGTCTTCATGATCCGACCGATCCAAGTACCGAACGCACGGCACCTCTGAGTTCAGCACACGTTCAGCTCGATGAATTCCCACGAACTCCAATCCAGCGGAGCTTTGCGGGAGAGTTTCGTCAGCATGATGGCGTGATGATGATGATGATGATGCTACGGCGTAGGGCTTCGCCTAAGCACCGCTACGATATGACCGAGGTGGATTATGGTGGAGGGGGGCACCACACACGGCTAAAAGATCAACTGATCAACTTGGGTGTGCATGGGGTGCCTCCCTCCCCCGTATATAAAGGAGTGGTGGAGGGGGAGGGCCGGCCCTCTACTATGGCGCGCCCTGGGGAGTCCTACTCCCACCGGGAGTAGGATTCCCCCATGTAGTAGGAGTAGGAGAGAAGGAAAGGGAAAAGAGAAGAGAAGGAAGGAGGGGGCGCCGCCCCTTCCTCTAGTCCAATTCTGACTAAGCCTTGGGGGGGGGCGCAACCTCCCCTCTCTCTTTCCCCTAAAGCCCAATAAGGCCCATATACTCCCCGGCAAATTCCCATAACTCTCCGGTACTCCGAAAAATACCCGAATCACTCGGAACCTTTCCGATGTCCGAATATAGTAATCCAATATATCGATCTTTACGTCTCGACCATTTCGAGACTCCTCATCATGTCCCCGATCGCATCCGGGACTCCAAACTAGCTTCGGTACATCAAAACACATAAACTCATATTACCGATCATCACCGAACGTTAAGCGTGCGGTCCCTACGGGTTCAAGAACTATGTAGACATGACCGAGACTCGTCTCCGGTCAATAACCAATAGCGGAATCTGGATGCTCATATTGGCTCCTACATATTCTACGAAGATCTTTATCGGTAAAACCGCATAACAACATACGGTGTTCCCTTTGTCATCGGTACGTTACTTGCCCGAGATTCAATCGTCGGTATCTCAATACCTAGTTCAATCTCGTTACTGGCAAGTCTCTTTACTCGTTCCGTAATGCATCATCCCGCAACTAACTCATTAGTCAGATTGCTTGCAAGGCTTATAGTGATGCGCATTACCGAGAGGGCCCAGAGATACCTCTTCGACAATCGGAGTGACAAATTCTAATCTTGATCTATGCCAACTCAACAAGTACCATTGGAGACACTTGTAGAGCACCTTTATAATCACCCAGTTACGTTGTGACATTTGGTAGCACACAAAGTGTTCCTCCGGTATTCGGGAGTTGCATAATCTCATAGTCATAGGAACATGTATAAGTCATGAAGAAAGCAATAGCAACAAACTAAACAATCATCGTGCTAAGCTAACGGATGGGTCAAGTCAATCACATCATTCTCTAATGATGTGATCCCATTAATCAAATGACAACTCATGCCTATGGCTAGGAAACTTAACCATCTTTGATCCAACGAGCTAGTCAAGTAGAGGCATACTAGTGACACTCTGTTTGTCTATGTATTCACACATGTAATAAGTTTCCGGTTAATACAATTCTAGCATGAATAATAAACATTTATCATGATATAGGGAAATATAAATAACAACTTTATTATTGCCTCTAGGGCATATTTCCTCCAATATGCTCTGTGGCGTTCAAAAAGTTTTTGAAGTCCCGGTTCTAAGCCATAAAGCATGGCGCACTAAACTATCAAGTAGTCATCATACCGAGCTTGCCAAACGTTCATAGCGTCTGCATCTGCTCCTGCAATAGGTCTGTCACCTAGCGGTCCATTAGGGACATAATTCTTCTGTGCAACAATGATGACAATCCTCAGATCATGGACCTAGTCCGCATCATTGCTACTATCATCTTTCAACATAGTTTTTCTCTAGGAACATATCAAAAATAAACAGGGAGCTACATCGCGAGCTATTGATCTACAACATAGTTATGCAAATACTATCAGGACTAACTTCATGATAAATTAAAGTTCAATTAATCATATTACTTAAGAACTCCCACTTAGGTAGACATCCCTCTAATCATCTAAGTGATCACGTGATCCATATCAACTAAACCATGTCCGATCATCACGTGAGATGGAGTAGTTTTCAATGGTGAACATCACTATGTTGATCATATCTACTATATGATTCACGCTCGACCTTTCGGTCTCAGTGTTCCGAGACCATATCTGCATATGCTAGGCTCGTCAAGTTTAACCCGAGTATTCTGCGTGTGCAAAACTGGCTTGCACCCATTGTATGTGAACGTAGAGCTTATCACACCCGATCATCACTTGGTGTCTCAGCACGAAGAACTGTCGCAACGGTGCATACTCAGGGAGAACACTTATACCTTGAAATTTTAGTAAGGGATCATCTTCTAAAACTCCCGTCGAACTAAGCAAAATACGATGTATAAAAGATAAACATCACATGCAATCAAAATATGTGAGATGATATGGCCATCATCATCTTATGCCTTTGATCTCCATCTCCAAAGTACCATCATGATTTCTATCATCACCGGCATGACACCCTGATCTCTATCATCTTGATCTCTATCATCTTGATCTCTATCAACATGTCATCATATGGTCGTCTCGCCAACTATTGCTTTTGCAACTATTGCTATCGCATAGCGATAAAGTAAAGCAATTACATGGCACTTGCATCTTATGCAATAAAGAGACAACCGTAAGGCTCCTACCAGTTGCCGATAATTTCAAAAACATGATCATCTCATACAACAATTTATATCTCATCACGTCTTGACCATATCATATCACAACATGCCCAGCAAAAAGAAGTTAGACGTCCTCTACTTTGTTGTTGCAAGTTTTACGTGGCTGCTACGAGCTGAGCAAGAACCGTTCTTACCTACGCATCAAAACCACAACGATTTTTCGTCAAGTATGTGTTGTTTTAACCTTCAACAAGGACCAGACGTAGCCACACTCGATTCAATTAAAGTTGGAGAAACTAACACCCGCCAACCACCTGTGTGCGAAGCACGTCGGTAGAACCAGTCTCGCGTAAGCGTACGCGTAATGTCGGTCCGGGCCGCTTCATCCAACAATACCGCTGAATCAAAGTATGACATGCTGGTAAGCAGTATGACTATTATCGCCCACAACTCACTTGTGTTCTACTCGTGCATATAACATCTACGCATAGACCAGGCTCAGATGCCACTGTTGGGGAACGCAGTAATTTCAAAAAAAATCCTACACACACGCAAGATTTTGGTGATGCATAGCAACGAGAGGGGAGAGTGTTGTCTACGTACCCTCATAGACCATAAGCGGAAGTGTTACGACAACGCGGTTGATGTAGTCGTATGTCTTCACAATCGACCGATCCTAATACCGAAAGTACGGCACCTCCACGATCTGCACACGTTCGGCTTGGTGATATCCCACGAACTCACGATCCAGCAGAGTGTCGAGGGAGAGCTTCGTCAGCACGACGGCGTGATGACGGTGATGATGAAGCTGCCGGCGCAGGGCTTCGCCTAAGCACTGCAATGATATGACCGAGGTGGATTATGGTGGAGGGGGGCACCGCACACGGCTAAGAGATCAATGATCAAATTTTGTGTCTATGGGGTGCCCCCTGGCCACGTATATAAAGGATGGAGGGAGGAGGAGGCTGGCCCTCGTAGGGCGCGCCCAAAGTGTGGAGTCCTACTAGGACTCCCTAGTCCTAGTAGGATTCCACCTCCCACATGGAATAGGAAAAAGGGAAGGCAGAAGGAGAAGGAAGGAAGGGGGCGCCCCCTTTCCCTAGTCTAATTCAGACCAGCCCATGGGGAAGGGGCGCGGCCACCCTTGAGGCCTTTCTCTCCTTTCCCGCATGGCCCATTGAGGCCCAATACGAATTCTCGTAACTCTCTGGTACTCCAAAAAATACCCGAATCACTCAGAACCTTTCCGATGTCCGAATATAGCCTTCCAATATATCGATCTTTACGTCTCGACAATTTCGAGACTCCTCGTCATGTCCCCGATCTCATCCAGGGCTCCGAACAAACTTCAGTCATCAAATCACATAACTCATAATACAAATCGTCACAAAACCTTAAGCGTGCGGACCCTACGGGTTCAAGAACTATGTAGACATGACCGAGACTCATCTCCGGTCAATAACCAATAGCGGAACCTGGATGCTCATATTGGTTCCTACATATTCTACGAAGATCTTTATCGGTCAAACCGCATAACAACATACGTTGTTCCCTTTCTCATCGGTATGTTACTTGCCCGAGATTCGATCGTCGGTATCCTCATACCTAGTTCAATATCGTTACTGGCAAGTCTCTTTACTCGTTCCGTAATGCATCATACCGCAACTAACCCATTAGTCACAATGCTTGCAAGGCTTATAGTGATGTGCATTACCGAGATGGCCCAGAGATACCTCTCCGATACACAGAGTGACAAATTCTAATCTCGATCTATGTCAACTCAACAAACACCATCGGAGACACCTGTAGAGCATCTTTATAATCACCCAGTTACGTTGTGACATTTGATAGCACACAAGGTGTTCCTCTGGTATTCAGGAGTTGCATAATCTCATAGTTTGAGGAACATGTATAAGTCATGAAGAAAGCAGTAGCAATGAAACTGCAACGATCATAATGCTAAGCTAAGGAATGGGTCTTGTCCATCACATCATTCTCCTAATGATGTGATCCCGTTCATCAAATGGCAACACATGTCTATGATTAGGAAACATAACCATCTTTGATAAACGAGCTAGTCAAGTAGAGGCATACTAGGGACACTTTGTTTTGTCTATGTGTTCACACATGTACTAAGTTTCCGGTTAATACAATTCTAGCATGAATAATAAACATTTACCATGAAATAGAAAATAAATAATAACTTTATTATTGCCTATAGGGCATATTTCCTTCAAGAATTTGGGGCTAGATCATGGAAATCTAGCCCGTAATAGAACATGAGGCCGCAGACAAAGGGGTGGAAGGGAAACCCTTGTCCACGAAGGAAGTGAGGGATGAACACAACCCTCTCGCCGGGCTTCGGGATGGGGATGACCTTCTCCTTGGCAGGGAGCCTGTGTGTGATGTCCGCAGACAGGTACCCCGCCTCCCGGAGATCCTTTACATCCTTCTCCGTAACGGAGGAGGCCTCCCACTTGCCTTTCGAGCCAGATCCGGACATGGCCAAAGAGGTTGGCGGCGGTGGGAAGGATCGAAGATTGGGCGCTGGAACTTGAGATTGGAAAATCAGGAGAAGGAAGAAGGTGTGGGGAGAAAAGAGGGATCTTTATCCACTTATATAGGCAGTGAATATCAAACGCCCTGTCGTGGAATTGTCACGGCAGATGTCCTAGTGAAAGGACTTAGTCGTGGAGCCATCGCAACTAGGAAGCAAGAAGGGGTTAATCGGGACAAAGGACACAAGGTTTATACTGGTTCGGCCCCTTGCGGTGAAGGTAAAATCCTACGATCCAATTTTGAGTGGGATTATGTATGTCTCGATAACCAGGGAGCGAATCCGCTTGACCTAGCTCTCGATTTGATGTTACCTGCCCTAAACCGCCGCCGGGTCATCCCTTTATATACAGAGGTTGACGCCCAGCGGCTCATAGAGTCCCGGCCGGCTCATATACAGTGTCCGGCTCAGTTTCTCTCTATTCCTGCCTTACAATACAAGTTTGCACATATATGGCGGTTTATCTCTATGGGCCTTAATTCGCCTTTTGGGCCTTGGGCCCTTAACTAACCCGCCATCTCCACGAACTGTCTTGGGCTTCATGAGTCATCATGAGTATAACCCGGCCCCTCCTGGGCGGGTCATACTAATAATTATATCGCCAACATTAGGCCCCAGATTGATTTGAACTGGTTCATGTCAATCTTCATCACTTTAGAAAAAGTCTTCTGTTCTCTGTGGAACGAAAATTTATAACCCGCAGTGACGTCATCTTCTAGATTCGCAATGACCCGCCATGACGTCATCTATCATTAATTCATATTTTATCAATATATCCCAACAGATCCTTATCTTTAATAACCATCCCGAGAATCAAGGCATCCTGACAAGCTGCATACCCATAATTTTCGGCCTCCTCGTTTTTCGCGCCCACTTATCAGTCTTCCCTTATAAATAGGCACGACTAGGTCTTTCCTCATTCTCCCCTTTCCTCGTCTTGTCCCTCTCGCAACCCTACTGCCACTCGAGCTCCGCCGCCGTCGCAGAGCACTTTGTCCTCGGCCGCTGCATCAACCTGAATCAGTCCAGAGAACGGCGGCGACCCTCCGCAGTAGATCTGCAGCTGCAAGTCTTCGCCTTCCCGCACCTCAGATCCGCATTAGGGTTTTCAAGTTCCTCTGTGTTCTTCATAGTTCATCGCAGTTTCTTCGTAGTTCCTCCACCGTAGCCTCTTCTGAGCCAAAAAGCAACATATAACTCATGTGATAGTTGTTTTTGTCGGATCTCGGGTTCCGGCAAAACCCTTAAGGTTCGAACTCTGGGGTGCGCGCGAAGTTCTTTCCCTCCTACCGATCAACGCCCTAGCTAGCTAAGATCTCATGGATGAACTCGACGAACTCGCAACACAGAAAGACACGAGATTTATACTGGTTCGGGCCACCGATGTGGTGTAATACCCTACTCCAGTGTGTGGTGGTGGATTGCCTCTTGGGCTGATGATAAACAGTACAAGGGGAAGAACAGCCTCCTGAGGTTGAGGTGTTCTTGTGCTTGGTGAACTTGTGCGGTGAGAGCGCGACTTGATCTCTCCTCCCTACTGTGGTGGCTAGCTCTACTTATATAGGCCCTGGTCCTCTCCCCAAATATTGAGCGGGAAGGGAGCCAACAACGGCGGGCAAATTTGAAAGGGGACAGCTAGTACAAGCTATCCTGACAAAAGCAGTCTTCGCCTGCAAAAGGCTCTGGTGATGACGCTGTCTTGGGCTCCATGGTGACCTCCGTCTTGCCGTCCTGCTAGTCTTGGTCTTGTTGCACCGATATGGAAACCTTTGCCTGATGCCTCGGTACTCCGCGCCTGCGCCTTCTTCCTTAGCACCAAAGGGGAAACAACGACGCTGCGCGCCCCTGCTCCCGCCTGGTGTCGATTGTCATGGCTCACGTCACGAGAGCCTCGTGAGGTTTGCCCCACCTTGATATCTCCGCTCCTCGTGAGCCTGCCTGGCTAGGCCGCTCCTGAGGAGGTCTTGAGCCGTCCGCCTGCGAGGTTTGGCCCCTCGCGAAGGTCTTGATTACCTTGTTGATGAAGATGGGTTGTACGGCCCGCTAGCATAGCCACGCCGTGGGCCGCAGGAAGGCAAGTCTAGGGACCCCCGTTCCCAGAACGCCGATAGTAGCCCCCAGACCCAAGGCGCGCTCGGGCTTGGCTTCGAGGCGAAGCCAAAAGTCAAGTACGGAGCGCCGCGGGCCCCAAAAGTTTGTGGCCTCGGTTGATGCGTGGTGGTTGATTGGGCGTGGGCTTCTTCGCTTCCCCATGCTGCCTCAGCAACTGCTCGACTTGACAAGTCCCTGCGACATGCAAGGAAAACCATCATTACCTGCGATCGTGGGAGGCGCCGGTTGGCCTTCTTCCGCTATAAATGGGGAGGGGGCGGAGCCCCTGTCGCCCATCTCTTCCTTGCTCGCTTGCTTCTTTCTCCTCGTTCCATTGCGAGTAGCGCCACCCATGGCGCCACGAAGGAAGTTCTCTGCCGCCAAGAAGGGGAAACCCCTCGCGAAGGACCCGGCTCCCCGGCGCCCAAGCGCGGACGCGGCCGTCCACGCAAGCATGTCGCGACCCCCGCCGCGGCCCGCGGAGGGGGTCGTCTCAGCCACGGCGGCCCAGTTGATGAAGGGAGGTGCGCCATGGTGATGCGGCCTCCCCGCCCGTGCTCCCATTCGGCACAAGTGTCGCTGGAGTTTGTCGTCTGGTCGGAGAACCCAGTCGGCAACTGGCTCCAGCTTCCGCGCTTCTTCGTCGATGAACTGCCGGCCTCTGGTCCAGGCGGGCTTTGGTTGCAGGCGGATGCCTGCTGCAGCAAGGCCTATTGGGTCGCAGTCGAGACTTCCGCCACGGGCAACATAGCCCTGGCCTGCGGCTGGTAGACGTTCACCCGCGCGCGGCTTGGGCAGGCGGTGCTCCCTCCATTTCAAGTATGATGGTGGGACGACCCTCTACGTGAGGGTGTTCGGGGAAGATGGTCGCCGCGCCGGGTGCTGCCCCGAGGCGAACGACGACGAGGAGGTGCTCGGCCTTGGTGATGGTCGTGGCGAGGATGAGGGCGAGCCCGCCCTTGGTGGCGACCGTGTCTCGTCCAGCTACGGCGGCTCTTCCTCTGGCAACAGCTCCAGCAGCGGTGGGTACGACTAGCCGCCATGTCGCCGCGCCCGCTTCGAAGGCGGCAGCGGGTCGTCTCGTGGCCGCGCCTCCATGAAGCGCGAGGAGGGGTCTGGCTAAGCTCGGGACGTTGCTAGGGGCCTGCCTCCGTGGATCGCAGCAACGTTGCTTTTGTTTTGCTCTTTTTCCTGCATCAAAGATGAAACCAGTACGGGCCCAGAGGGGCGTGTATCGAACTGGTGCATTCAGGACGCCCTCTTCCTTACGAGGTGTTTGTTTCCTTGTGTCCATCTTGACCTGCTTGCTCGGGAATTGCGAAAATTCATTAGAAGGTATGCTAGGAGATTCTCCATTCACCCGAGCTTGACCTGGCGCTTGTATCGCGATACCCGAGGGGCACGGACTAGGAGAGATGCGCCAGTTTTTGGGCTCGAACGAGGGTGGCTCGCGAGAAGGCAAAGAGGAGAAAAATGCTCGCGAGGGCACCTGCCTAGCCCCCTCGCGAAGTATGCGAGAGAGGGAGAGAGAGAACACGAGCGAACCAGAGCCGGAAAACGCAGTAAGAGGCGAGGGAATCGAATCAGCAAGGAACACCAAAGGCAAACTTCGATTAAGGAAGAATGAGCCAACTACGAAAAGCAAATGAAAAGCCGCGTTCGGCACCTAGTCTAGTCTTCAAGTCTTCTCACCAGCGTGGAGCTAAGTGCTGCCACTAGGCATGGGAGGGAGCCCCATGGCCTGAGGCTGGCGCTCCTGAGACTCCGAGGCGTGTACAACCCCACTTATTATTACGTGAGAGTGTCACAGGCGGCGATTCTTCACAGGCTCTGGGCCTTCTTCACAGGCTCTGGGCCTTTCTTCACAGGCTCTAGGCCTTTCTTCACAGGCTCTAGGCCTTGCTTCATGGGTAGAACTTCCGGAGGTGCTGGATGTTCCAGGCATTCTGGATAGGTATTCCGTCCTGCGTCTCCAAGCGCGCGGCGCCAGGCCTGGAGACATGGACGACCTTGAACGGGCCCTCCCACATGGGTGAAAGCTTGTGCAGCTCTTCCCTGGAGAGGACCCGCCTTAGGACGAGGTCGCCTGCCTCGAGTGTCCTTGAATGGATGCTGCGGCAGTGGTATTGCTGCAGCGCTTGCTTGTACCTTGCCGTCCTCAGTGCGGCTTTGCGACGTCGTTCCTCCCCCAGCACGAGGTCCATCCCCCGCGTGGCATCTTGTTGCGCTTCATCGAACGCCAAGACCCGTGCGGAGCGATGCTTGACCTCGTGAGGGAGGACCGCTTCAGCTCCGTAAACAAGGAAGAATGGGGTCTCGCCCGTTGGCTTGGTGGCGGTGGTGCGGATGGACCATAGCACGGACTGGAGCTCGTCCTACCAGCCCCTGCCACAGGCCTCAAGCTTCTTCTTGAAGGTCCTGGTCTTGAGGCCCCTCAGGACCTCCGTGTTGGCGCGTTCAGCCTGACCGTTGCTCCTGGGGTGCGCCACCGAAGCATAGCAGATCTGCATTCCAAGGTTAGCACATTAGTTTTTGAAGAGGTTACTAGTAAACTGTGAGCCGTTATCTGTGATGATGCGGTTGGGGACCCCGAAATGGCTCACGAGGCCCTTGATGAACTTGACAGCAGAGCTGGCTGGGATGGTGCGAACAGCTTCCACTTTCGCCCACTTGGTGAACTTGTCGATAGCGACATAGAGGTAACAGTAGCCCCCAGGCGCTCGAGGGAACGGGCCCAGGATGTCCAGCCCCCAGACCGTGAACGGCCACGTGAGCGTAGTTTGGAGGCCCTGTGCCAGCTGATGAATTTGCTTGGCGTGGAACTGGCAGGCTTCGCAGGACTTCGCCAGCTTAGCTGCGTCGTTGAGCATAGTGAGCCAGTAGAACCCACTACGGAATGCTTTGCCGACGAGGGTCTGCGATGATGAATGGTGCCCGCAGTCACCACCGTGTATGTAAGTTAGCAGCTCCTTCCCCTAGTCCCTGGAAATGCAGCGCAAGGAAACGTCATTGGGCCGCTTCCTATACAGCTCGCCATCCCTGATGCAGTATGTCGTTGCTTGCCAAACCACACGCTCTGCATCCTCCTCCTTCTCTGGTAGCGCCCATTGCATCAGATACTCCTTGAATTCCTGGGTCCAACATCCCTCCTGAGGTTCAAGCGTCGAGAGCAAGCGAGCTCCTGAGGTCGGGCCATAGGTCGGGGCTCCTGAGACGGGAGGCTGTGGAAGCTCCTCCCGAGGATGAGCTGTGCTTGAAAGTGGTGGTGCAGCTGATGGCTTGAAGATCCGTTCCTCAAAGACGACGGGCTCTTGCGGCTGCCGCTTGGATGCTCTCCTGGCGATGTCATCGGCTTCCTTGTTGGCGCCCCGGGGCACGTGCTACAGCTCCAGGCCCGAGAACTACTTCTCCATCTTACGCACCTCCGCAAGGTATGCCTCCATATGCTCGTCCTTTGGCTCGTATACCTTGTTGGAGAAGTTGACGAGGAGTTGCGAGTCGCCTCTGAAGGTAAGGCGCTTCACCCCCAGAGTTGTCGCGGCCTTCAGGTTAGCTATGAGGCTTTCGTATTCTTCGATATTGTTGGAGACCTTCTCGCCGTGCTGAAAGCAGAGTTGCACGGCGTAGTAGAGCTTGTCCTGAGTGAGCGAGATGAGCACTTCTCCAGCCCTCGCGCCCTGGTGCGCGAAGGCACCATCGAGGTACATGACCCAGCCGTCTGGTGCCTCGCTCCCTGGTGAGGTGGATCGGTCTTCGCCTTCTTCAAGTGTCGGGGCATCCATCCATTCCGCCAAAAAATCAGCGAGCGTGGCCCCCTTGATGACCCTGGTAGTGCTGAACTCCAACTGGAATGCTTGCAGCTCGATGTTCCACTCAGCGACCCTTCCAGCTGAGTTGGGGCTCCTGAGCACCCTCTCCAATGGGTAGGCCGATACGACCTTGATGGGGTGGCCCTGGAAGTAGTGCTGCAGCTTGCTTGAGGCCACCAAGAGCGCGAGCAGGAGCTTCTGAGGCATGGGGTAGCGTGCCCTCGCATCCCGCAGCACGATGCTGACGAAGTACGCCAGGTGTTCGACAAGGGCTGGCATACTATCGAGGCTCGGGTCCTGCGGAGATTGGGGCATCTCCTGAGGTGGAGGGGTTCCGGAGACCTGACTGTCTTCGGCAGTTTCGGCGGCGGCGCCCTACCGAGCTTGGCCTTCTGCTGTTGAGGCCTTTGCTGCGCCTTCCTGACCCTGCACTACTTTAGCTGCTGCTTGGCACAGCGCACCCTTGGCTTGGCGCTCCTCCCGAACCGCCACCAGCGCCGCGCTGGCGGAGTACAGGGTGGCGGCAAGGTAAAGCACTAAGGGTTCGAGAGGTTGTGGTGCCACCATCACCGGAGGGCTGGTCAGGTACTTCTTGAGGTCTTGGAAGGCTCGGTCGGCCTCTGGTGTCCACTCGAACGGGCCCTTCTTCTTCATGAGCTTGAAGAAGGGTAAGGTGCGCTCTCCCAGCTTGGAGATGAAACGCCGCAACGCAGTCACTCGTCCCGCCAGCTTCTGCATCTCTCTGAGGATCTGCGACGGGCTCATGTCCTCGATGGCCTTGATCTTCTCCGGGTTCGCCTCAATCCCTCTGTGGGATACGAGGAATCCTAGCAGCTTGCCGGAAGGGACACCGAACACACACATCTCCGGGTTAAGCCGCAAGTTCACCTGGCGCAGGCTCTCGAAGGTCTCCTCCAGGTCTTGAATCAAGGTTCTCGCCTCCCGAGACTTCACCACTATGTCGTCAACATAGGCCTCCGTGTTTCTCTCGAGCTGCCGCCCCAAGGCGATATGCATCCGCCGCTGAAAGGTCACGCCCGCGTTGTGCAGCCCAGAGGGCATGCAGGTGTAGCAGTACACCCCACACGGGGTCAGGAAGGCTGTCTTCTCTACGTCTTCCACCGCCATCTTGATCTGGTGATACCCTGAGAATGCGTCCAGGAAGCACAGCAGGTCGCACTCGGCGGTGGAGTCGACAATGTGATCGATGCGGGGAGCGGGAACGGATCTTGGGGGGCAGACCTTATTAAGGTTGGTGAAATCTACGCACATACGTTCCTTCCTGCCTTTATTCGGCACTACGACGGGGTTCGCCAGCCATGTGGGGTACCGAACCTCGCGAATGGCACCCGCCGCCTCCAGCTTGCGGGTCTCCTGGATGATGAAGGCTTGTTTCTCCATGGATTGCCGCCTCGCTCCTTGCTTGACAGGGCTCATGTTGGGGCACACCCTTAAGTGATGCTGAATCACCTCTCTTGGAACCTCCACTAGTTGATTGGGCTCCCATGCGAATATGTCCTTGTTTGCACGCGAGAACCTCACCAATGCTTCCTCTTGATCCAGGTCGAGGCCGGCTCCTATGGTAAAGGTGGCCCTTGAGGATCCGTCCTTGTTGACCGGCACCTGCTTGGTTTCCGCCTTGTCCTGGGTGAACATCTGCTTCTTCTTGGTGGGCGCGGCCTCCTTGGCCTCGGGGGTACCGGCGCCGGTGGGTTGTGCTGCCGCCGCGGTCTTGAAGGCAAGCCTGAGTGTCGTCACGGCTTTCTTGGTGCCCCCCTTGATGGTGAGGACACCTCTGCTCCCAGGCATCTTCATGAGGTTGTAGGCCGGATGAGTCGCTGCCATGAACTGAGCGAGAGCTGGGTACCCGAGGATGGCGTTGTACGGGAGACCGATGCGGGCGATGTCAAAGTCAACCAGCTCGGTGCGGTAGTTGTCGCGTGTGCCAAAGGTGACGGGGAGACGGATCTGCCCCAGAGAGTGGGCAGCGCCACCACCAACTCCTGAGAAGGGCTTGCTGAGGCCGAGCCGCTCGAGCGGTATGTGAAGAAGGTTGAAGGCCTCTACGGAGAGCAAGTTGAGGCCAGCGCCGTCGTCGATGAGGGTCTTGGTAACAACCACGTTGCAAATGGTGGGCGTGCAGAGCATCGGGAGCATGCCCGAGCCGGCGGTGGAGTCAGGGTGGTCTTCTGAGCCGAAAGTGAGGTCGGCCTCTGGCGCAGCCCAACCCGGCGGAGCCCCCAGGCGCCTGGAAGCGGCCGCAATCTAATGGAGGAACAGTTTGACGTGGCGATCTGAAGGCGGTGCCTGAGAGCCGCCCAGCAGGGCGGCGACTGCGTGGTGCATCGGCACCGCGCAGCGAGCAGTGAAGAGGTCGCGGAGCTCCCCCAGGACGCCACCGTGGATCCAGGGAGGTTGAGCAGCCAGGCGCGTGGCTCGCCGGCGAGGGCCATAGGGAACCAGTTAGCCATGACCTTGTCGTCGCCCCCGGCCTTGAGGACAGCCTCCTCGTACGCCAGTAGGAACGGCGACGGGTCCACCACGCCGTCGTAGCGCAGCGGCATCTCCGGCCTAAACTTGGGTGGCCATTGCACCTGTCGCAGGGCAGGGGCCAGGGCTCAGAGCCCCCTGGCCCCATCGTCACCACCAGCCGCAGGAGCGGCTGGCGGGGCATCTGCCATGGGGGCAAAGTGCGGCGGCGCGGGGCGTAGGTTGGTGGAGAGAAGCTACGGCGCACCCCTAGCTACTTGGCGCGCCAAATGTCGGATCTCGGGTTCCGGCAAAACCCTTAAGGTTTGAACTCTGGGGTGCGCGCGAAGTTCTTTCCCTCCTACCGATCCACGCCCTAGCTCCCTAAGATCTCACGGATGAACTTGACGAACTCGCAACACAGAAAGACATGAGATTTATACTGGTTCGGGCCACCGATGTGGTGTAATACCCTACTCCAGTGTGTGGTGGTGGATTGCCTCTTGGGCTGATGATAAACAGTACAAGGGGAAGAACAACCTCCTGAGGTTGAGGTGTTCTTGTGCTTGGTGAACTTGTACGGTGAGAGCGCGACTTGATCTCTCCTCCCTACTGTGGTGGCTAGCTCTACTTATATAGGCCCTGGTCCTCTCGCCAAATATTGAGCGGGAAGGGAGCCAACAATGGCGGGCAAATTTGAAAGGGGACAGCTAGTACAAGCTATCCTGACAAAAGCGATCTTCGCCTGCAAAAGGCTCTGGTGATGACACCGTCTTGGGCTCCATGGTGACCTCCGTCTTGCCGTCCCGCTGGTCTTGGTCTTGTTGCACCAATATGGAAACCTTTGCCTGATGCCTCGGTACTCCGCGCCTGCGCCTGCTTCCTTAGCACCAAAGGGGAAACACGGACGCTGCGCGCCCCTGCGCCCGCCTGGTGTCGATCGTTGCTACGTCTCGAGCTTGCGTTGGTTTTACCCGAAGAGGAGGGGATGATGCAGCACAGTAGCGTAAGTATTTCCCTCAGTTTTTGAGAGCCAAGGTATCAATCCAGTAGGAGGCCACGCGCAACTCCCTCGTACCTGCACAAAACGATAGCTACTCGAACCAACGCGATTAGGGGTTGTCAATCCCTTCACGATCACTTACGAGAGTGAGATCTGATAGAGATAATATTTTTGGTATTTTTGGTATAAAGATGCAAAGTGAAAAGTAAAAGCAAAGCAAGTAAATAAAGTGATGGAGACGATATGATGAGAATAGACCGGGGCCACAGGTTTCACTAGTGGCTTCTCTCAAGAGCATAAGTATTCTACGGTGGGTGAACAAATTATCTGTTGAGCAATTGATGAATTGAGCATAGTTATGAGGTTATCCAGCAATGATCATGTATATAGGCATCACGTCCGAGACAAGTAGACCAAACGATTCGCATCTACTACTATTACTCCACTTGTCGACCGCCATCCAACATGCATCTAGAGTATTAAGTTAAAAACAGAGTAACGCCTAAGCAAGATGACATGATGTAGAGGAATAAATTCATGCAATATGATAAATACCCCATCTTGTTATCCTCGATGGCAACAATACAATACGTGCCTTGCAACCTTTTACATCACATTGGGTAAGGACACCGCAAGATTGAACCCAAAGCTAAGCACTTCTCCCATTGCAAGAACTACCAATCTAGTTGGCCAAACCAAACGGATAATTCGAAGAGACTTGCAAAGATAACTTAATCATACATAAAAGAATTCAGAGAAGAATCAAATATTTTCCATAGATAAGCTGGATCATAAACCCACAATTCATCGATCTCAACAAACACACCGCAAAAACAAGATTACATCGAATAGATCTCCACGAGAGAGGGGGAGAACATTGTATTGAGATCCAAAAAGAGAGAAGAAGACATCTAGCTACTAGCTATGGGCCCGAAGGTCTGAAGTAAACTACTCACACTTCATCGGAGGGGCTATGGTGTTGATGTAGAAGCCCTCTGTGGTGGATGCCCCCTCCCGTGAGCTCCTAACAGGCCCCAAGATGGGATCTCGTGGATACAGGAAGTTGCGGCGGTGGAATTAGGTTTTGGCTCCGCCTCGATCTGTTGGGGTGCGTAGGTATATATAGGAGGAAGGAGTACGTCGGTGGGCGTCGGGGGCCCACGAGGCGCGCCCTGGGGAGGGCGCCCCCACCTCGTGACCGCCTCTGCACTTCTTGGAGTAGGGTCCAAGTCTCTGGATCATGTTCGGTGAGAAGATCACGTTCGAAGGTTTCATTCCGTTTGGACTCCGTTTGATATTCCGTTTCTTGAAACACCGAAATAGGCAAAAAAAAGCAATTACAGGCTGGGCCTCCGGTTAATAGGTTAGTCCCAAAAATAATATAAAAGTGGAAAATAAAGCCCATTATAGTCCAAAACAATAGATAAAGTAGCATGGAGCAATAAAAAATTATAGATAAGTTGGAGACGTATCAATCGTCATGGCTCACGTCACGAGAGCCTCGTGAGGTTTGCCCCGCCTTGATATCTCTGCTCCTCGTGAGCCTGGCTGGCTAGGCCCCTCCTGAGGAGGTCTTGCGTCGTCCGCCTCACGAAGCTCTTGATTGCCTTGTTGATGAAGATGGGCCGTACGGCCCGCTAGCTTAGCTACGCCATGGGCCGTAGGCAGGCAAGTCTGGGGACCCCCGTTCCCAGAACGCCGACAGTTTTGCGTCCATTTTTTATCATAGCAGATCCCTTTTTCCTGTACAGAGGCCTCATTAGAACTCACAAACTCATTTGTACTAGATTTTTAGGTCTAGAATATTTTCTTTTCTGAACAACCATTTGCTCCAAAATAATAGCTGCAACCTGTGAAACTTGTTTGTGCAACACTTAGGCAAAAGTTGTATTTGTTAGATCCACCTAGCCATGACGACTCTTATCACCGGTTTAAAAAAGGCAATGCTCAATCGATAATCCAGACCACCCATGGCGGTTTAAATAACTTAACTGCTTATGACTCTCGTGGCGGCTTAAATAACCTGACATAATTAGCCATATACCATTAGGCCCCTTTGTGAGCCGCCACTTTGAATATGTATTGTAATACTTGTTCTCTGGCTTAAGTTTAAACCGGCAATTTCACTCTTTGTTAGGATTCCGTCTTCACAATGCCGCCCAAAGCACCCAAAGCACCCGTTACATGCAATTGGGTCAAATCCATCGTCACAGAAAACACACTTGCTGATTTTGTGAAGACTGGCTATCTGCCAAAGAAGGAAGTCATGTCCTACCGTGCTCCTGATCCAACAGAGGAAAAACCTCAACCCAAAGAAGGGGAAGTCATCGTTTTTACTGATCACATGAACCGGGGTTTTTCTCCACCCGGCTCAAAGTTTTTTAGAGACGTCCTGCACTTTTTTGACCTCCAACCTCAAGACATCGGGCCCAACTCTATGTATAACATCTGCAACTTCCAAGTGTTCTGTGAGGTGTACCTTGGAGAAGAACCCAATTTGCTGCTCTTCAGAGAATTATTTTACTTGAACCGCCAGAATGAACGTGCCAACGGGCCTAGCTTGGGACTTGGTGGGATCTCAATCCAGCGATGGAGAGACTGCATTTTTCCGTATGCCGATCCACCGAGTCGCCCCAAAGACTGGAACCAGACATGGTTCTATTGTCAAGATACTTCTCCGGCTGGTGAGAATCCTCTGCCCGGCTTTCGCGCCCTGAGCCTCGAGTCCACTCATCCTCTACCAGATAAGCTGTCTCCTGCTAAACGCCAGAAGCTTGCCCCCACCATGAGTAAAGTCAAGGCCCTTTTGGGGAATGGCTTAAATGGCATTGATTTGGTCCGGGTTTGGCTGGCCTGGCGGGTTATTCCATTGAGTCGCCGCCCTGGTTTGATGTGCGACTATACAGGCCAGAAGAATGATCCTCTACGGCACAGTCCTGATGATTTACCTGACAACATCATTGATGATATGACAAAATCACTCCTGAATGAGAGCCTAGCAGACTGTGGCAAAGTAGGTTTGAGTCCTTTCTGCAAAGCCAACCCGGCTCCAGCGGTAAGCTAGTAATTTAAGCATTTTACTCTCATCTTTGAGGTTTTACCTTTACTCAAACTCTTTGTTGAAATTCATAGGCCACTGACGAATTTTGGAAAGCCAAATATGACCATGAAGCTGCAAAGAAGGCCAGAAAAGCTAAGAAAGCTGCCAGGAAAGCCGCCGCCAAGAAGAAAGGATATAAACCCAGCACCTCAGACATGCTTCGACTAGAGGACACCTCTGAGTCAGAGGTAGCTCTTGATTCTCTAGGTTCCTTTTTTAACTATCTTATTGACACTAATTATCATCAGGAGGATACAGGAGCAAGTCATGCAGTGGTTGAAGAGGTAACTATTATTTCCTCCGACTCCGAGCCTTTGCCAAGACAGAAAGTCCGAAGAGTAACCCGGAAAGTAAGATTTTCACATCCTTTAGCTTACCAAGATCCTCAATTTCTTTTGAATCAACAGATGCATGAGAGCCGGAGGCAGACCCGGATCAGTAAAGATGCGGAACTCTCCTCCGGCTAACCCAATGTAACAAGAAAACGCTGGAACGAGGTCATCTCTGATTTATATTCCTTTTATCCTTTGGCGGGTCTCACTCATCAACCGCTCAATTCTTCCGACTCAAATTATCAGGAAACTTCACCTTCCTCCGGCGAGTCAATGCAGTCCAATTTGCCGGCTTTTAAAACCGCTCCAGGGTAATGATAACCTGCTTAATTTGTGCTCAGTTTGATTTGTTGTATTTTTACTAACCTTTTGATTTTATGCAGCGGTCAAGCCAAGCCCAGCAAAAGGGCGAAGAAGAACAAGCCGGCCGAAGAACCGATCCTGAATGAGCTGGAACTTGGAATGGCCGCTCCTGAAACCTCCACTCATGAGTGGCCGCCTGAGCCAGCCCATGACATACCAACATCCACTGCTGATCCGCCTGTCGAGCAAACCATCGATGGTTCTGGAAACCCGGAATTCCCTAGCCCGACCAAGACGGATGATCGTCAAGATCTTGATGTCGAAATCACCAAGACCAGCTTTGTTGAGCCGGGAAGGCCTACCGTGCTGGCCAAGTGCTCTGCCAAGGAGGAACTTCTTGAACGTCGCAGAACTAAGCTTGATGCTGCTGATTATACTCATATGAGTATCGGAGATATCTTTTCTGGCTATATGAGCCAAGTGCACAGCAGCCGTGACATAGAAATTGACATGGTGAAGCAGATGCACCAGAAGTTTGAGGTACAATCCTTTCTCCATAGTCATTTATCCTTACCATGCCAGCCCCCAAGTCTATTGCTTATGATGAATATGCTATAGACTTTGGAAATAAACTTAGCAATATTAGTAACATGGTTGAATTAAAATACAGAAGAATTCCGCCTTACTCCGTAGTCCCAAAGGGGCGGTTTAATCAGTATGATTGAACCGGTTCTTCATATGGTTGCCCAGAACAAACTACTTTAAAAGGCTTTAAACAGCAATATACATTAGCCCCCAAGTGCCAAATACTCTTGCTTGCAAAGTGATTGGGACTTACTGTCATGAACCACCATTTTAAACAAAATTTCTTCAGCACACATTAGTCCCCAAGTGCCAAGTGTTATTGCTTGAAAAAAAACTTCGGACTTAATATTGCAGTACGATAATTCTGTCTTTTTGACCCGGTACATATACAGGTTACCACCAGTCAACTTGAATCAGAAATATCTGATTTGAAGAACCGCCTAACTGCACAGGAGACTGAAATCCAAAAAGTCAACTCCAAATTTGAGTTCAGTGTATCTGAACAAGAAAAACTGAAAAAAGACTTTGAAATGGAGAAAAAAGCCTGGGCTGATGAAAAGATCGCCTTGATCAACCGGGCTGAGACGGCAGAGGCGGCTCTTGCAGAAGCAACCACCGAATTATCCGGTTTAAAATGCCATGTATCTCAGATGGTCTCAGCAATCTTTGGTAAGTCACTCTGCAAGTGTTGGATATGTGAATCTTTCTAATAAGCATATCAATTGTCATCAACTCACCTGACATTGTAATGCAGGCCCCATGAGCTCAAATCTTAACCAGGGTATGCTGATAAAGCGGAAGGCGGTTTATACGTTGGTGGAACAACTCTACACCGGGTCTCAGCGTGCCTTAGCCGCAGTGGCCCTGTCAAATGAAGTTCCCACCCCCCTGTCAGATGTATTAAAGTGGCTTGCTGTGCTACCTCAGTGGTTTAAGGAACTAGACGATCTTCTGCGAGAGCTGGAGCCATAGCTGCATTAAGCCGGGCCAAGGCGTGGCTACCGGAGCTAGACCCGGCCGACATCGCCATTGGGTATCCAAGCCTAAAAGAGGACGGTACACCTTTTGGACAGGAGGATTTCACCACTTGTGTTAAGGAAATACGCCCTGTGTCCACCCTGATTGCTGATGACACGGATCTTACCAAGTATCATCCGGGTTATGACACTGAAAATTGGAGGATTCCAATGCCGCATTATGAAGTGATCAGCCTGATCCCTCCAATTCGTAAGCATACCTTCGCCCCTGAAGTTGACCCGGCCGGATTAATTGATTATGAAGCTGAATTTGAAGCTTTGAGTGGCATTGACTGGTCATCATCAACCTTCCAAGACAGGGAACAAGATGGAGGAGCGAAAAGGGATGATCCGGAAGCTTCAGGCCAACAACACAATTGATCCATCGGGCGGCTCATATTTACGCTTTGCTGAAAAACAATGTTAATCATTTGGACTCGGGGAGTCATGTAATAGGGTAGAAAAAACACTTGGTTTTGTCGTGCCATCGTGCACGTGTTTGGTGCTCAACACTGTTTAAGCCGCCATTTTATATTCACCCGTGTTATACTTATCATCTGTTTTCCTTACGCTGAAGAACGCTTTTAAACTGTCCTGCATATAGAAATAAATCACAAGACCCTTGGCGGCTTACCATAGGGCGGGTTATAGATCGTACATAAAACCCGGAACACGAAAAAGAATCATAGATAAACTTGTTACCCATTATAGCTTTTAAACATAACTATAATATCATACCTATGATCCTTTAACTTGTATCGCCGGTGTATATAACCCGGACAATAAGGGTGATGACCCAATCCTGCAGAAACCAGTGCTTCCACATAGATGATGATTGTCATAAGCAGGCGACTTATCGTCTAAAGTCAAGCGGGTTAAATATAAACCACTCATATATACTGTAGATATGATAAAAAAAAGGCCTTAAGTAAAATCCAAAAAATTGTTTACAAAAAGACTTTAAAAAAATTGGGCTTCTGATTCAAATACAATCAGAAAACCGTTCCAAAGGGGTTAAGCTAAGATTCGAATACGATCATATAGCCCCCAGTGGCTTTGGCGTTGCGCCGATCAAGAGTGTACCGACAGCTATGTTCTCTTTGGTTCGAATACGACCTATGTTTGAACAGGAAGCCCCCAAATGACCTTGAGAGGTTTTTGACGACCCTGATTCAAATACGATCCAAGTCAGACCCAAAGGGGTTGAGCTATGATTCGGATACGATCAAAAAGCCCCCTAGTGGTTTGGCAGTGTGCCAATCAAAAGGGTACCGACAGCTATGTTCTCTTTGGTTCGAATACGACCTATGTTTGAACAGGAAGCCCCCTAGTGATCATGATGTTTTAACGGCTAGATTCGAATACGATCATGAGCCGGATCAAAAGGAAAGCCAGATTCAAATATGATTAGCCCCCTGTTGGTCGTTTGTAAAGACATAATAATGAAGACATAATAACTTTGAGGATGAAAAGGACGGAGGTCCTGCTTTGTTACTTATCATAATATATACATCGTCAAAATATGTACATCATGAGAGCCGGTGGCTCAAGTGTAGTAAGGCCGAAGATGAGCAATATTCCACGACCGGCGGGTCTCCTCCACCAACTTACGTGAGTCTTTGTGCTCTCGAACATCGATAAGATAGTATGACCCGTTGTTCAAGTTCTTGCTGACCACAAAGGGTCCTTCCCAAGGTTTTTTTTGAAGGTTAAACAGTAGGAAAGGCTCCTACTGCAAATATATTAAAGTATCACACAAGTCTTACAAGCTGGAGGGGGGAGATGAAGAGTTACAACAGAACTACATGTTACAAAGTGTAGGTTAGATGGGGCTAAGGTAAGAATTAATAGAGGTTAGGCTACAGTGGTAAGGAAGTCAGCAATCAGGTGCTTCTTGTGCTCAGGCAACCTGTGTACAATGTTTGAGAAATCTGCCACAAATCTAGCTTTCCAAGATGAGATGGAGGGGGTCACCTTTCTAAAGTAGTTATTATTTCGTTCCTTCCAGAGACTCCACGCGGCCACCAGGAAAATGTCCATAACCATCTTCTGTTGATGCCTAGACTTGAGGTTGGTCATCATATCCAATCGGTTGCCCACGGTCGGCCAACTGATATTAAGTATATCCCAGCATAGCTTACTGAATGTGCAACGGAAGAAAAGATGTTCTAATGTTTCTTCCACATGGGTCCCACAGAGAAGGCAGTCCAGGTTAGTCCCGATGTTATAATGCCTTCTTTTCAACATATTGCGTGTGTTAAGGCGATCGACCAGGAGGAACCACCCAAACACCTTGATCTTAGGTACACATTTGTCTTTCCATAGCCAATGAAAGGCAGCATGGGTGGTGACCTCTCGAAAGAAGAACTTGCAATAGTCTGAAGTTTTGAATATCTTAGCCCCCCATGTGCAAACCCAGACATCATTACCCTCAGAAAGAGCGATGGAACTGACATCTTCTTGGAGCGATCGGAGCTCTGCATGGGCCTGTACCGAAAGAGGAAGGTGAAACGCCTCTCTCACATCAAGAGTCGTGAGCATTGTACGGACCGATGCATCCTCCATGGTGGTGAAAGAGAACGCGCGCGGGAAGGTTTCTTCGATAATCTGATGGTTCCAGTCATCCTTCCAAAATAAGGTCGTCTGACCATCGTTGACCAAAACTTTGGTGACCCCACGGTATATTGGCATGAGTTTGATCAACTCGCGCCACCAGAAAGATCCACAAGGGGCCGAAGCATGCGGGATCACACCCGAGTAGTAGGTGTCCCAGACCAGTTTCACCCATGGTATATCCAGGTGGTTGAAGAACTTGTGGAGCATTTTGAGCAACATGGCCTCATTTTGAATGTTAAGATTCAGCACCCCCAATCCTCCCTGCTTCTTTGGGTGACAGACCATATCCCAGGCAGCCAGTGGGTTATATTTATCACCAGAATCGGTTTTCTTTTTCCAGAGCCCATGTTTTCGAATCTTATCAATTTTCTCGATGATTTTAGGTGGAAGACGGAGAACTCCCATGGGATAAATTGCCAGTGAAGTAACTAGGGAGTTCACGAGAGCCAATTTTCCAGCATACGACATGAGAGACATGGCCGCTGTGATTCTGCTCTCTGCTTTGCACACCCAAGGTGTCAGATCCAGCACCGAAGGTTTGGTGGTTCCCAGAGGGAGGCCGAGGTACGTGAATGGCATGTCAGCCATGACACAGCCAAAGATAGCAGCCAAGTCCGTGCATTTGTCTTGCGGAGTGTTGATGGCAATCAGTGTAGACTTGTGAAAGTTGATGTGCAGGCCAACCGAGGCAGCATAATCAGTAAGAATCTTCTTCATGGTTTCTGCTTGAGCGAGACAAGCCGGCATGACAATAATGGTGTCGTCAGCGTATTGTATCACCGGGAAATTGGCCGCATTGGTGGAAGGGATGGGCAGTTGCAAGCGGTTATCATGCAGGGCCTCATTAATAGTTGTCTGAAGTAAATCCGCAGCCAGAACAAAGATGAGAGGGGAAAGAGGATCCCCCTGCCTCACCCCGCATTTGCACCAAAAATGCTTTCGTGCACTCCTTTGAGCAAAATGTAAGATTTTCACAAGATGAAAGGCTCATGATCCGGATAACCATTTATCGTTAAACCCCATGCTCCTCATGATCTGGATGATGGCATCATGTTGAACAGTATCGTACGCCTTGGCAAAGTCTAGTTTGAGTAAGATAATTTCACGTTTTGAGGCTTGACATTGGTGAATATATTCGAAAGCCCAGGCAAGACAGTCATGAATGGATCTCCCTTTAAAAAATCCATATTGATTCTTCTGTACAATATTTAGGATCACCTTTTGCAGCCTATTAGCTAGGATCTTAGTGATGAGCTTGAGACAGCAATTGAGCAGAGTAATGGGTCAGAAGTCATTAACCATTTCAGGGGCCCTGGTTTTCGGTATTAGCATGATATACCCATAATTTAGGCTTTCGAGGTTTAGGGTGCCACTGTGGAACTCATCACAGAGTCGATAGAAATCTTCTTTAATTATGAACCAACAAGCTTTGAGGAATGCACCGTTAAATCCATCAGGACCCGGAGCACGGTCAGGAGGCATATTTTTGACAACATCATCAATTTCATTGTGCGTGAAGGGGACAGTTAGACTATCAAAGTCTACTTGCGAGCGAAGCAAGCTGGAAAGATTAAACCTCATGTGTGGCTTGCTCGTAGTACCCTGCGCTTTTTGAATGCTTCAAACAAAACCGATGCCTTACTTGAGTGGTCATCCACGATAGTTCCATCATCCATTTTCAGAGTAGAGATGCAATTTTTTCTATATCTTTCCGTAGCTACTGCTTGAAAAAATTTCGAGTTCTCATCACCAAATTTGATCCAACGAATAGTACATCATTTTTTCCAGTACTCTTTTTGGGATAGCTTGTGCGCATCAGACTGATCCTGGATGAGCCGGAGCACCAATTCACCTTCTTGAAAGGTTCTGGACTAAACCCGGCGGCTGTGATAACGACGCAGGTCCTGTTGATAAATTGCCGAGCGGGCTGCTGCTAAATCGCGCTTCTCATCCAACAGGTCAAGTGCATCCTGACGGGCTTGTTCATTATCAGCTTCAACATAAGCCGCCACACGGGGCGAGTCATGACGGATGTAACTCGGTAGAACCGCCTCTGCTCCGTAGACCATGAAAAAAGGCGTGTAACCCGTAGATCTGTTAGGTGTAGTATTGATGCTCCATATCATAGAAGGCAACTCCTCCACCCAACAACCCGGCGTCCGCTGCAAAGGAACCATAAGCCGGGGCCTGATGCCTTTCAAGATTTCCTGATTGGCTCTTTCAGCCTGCCCATTGGATTGGGGGTGAGCTACTGACAAAACATCAAGCCGGATATGCTCACGTTGACAGAACTCCTCCATGGCACCACCCATTGTCAGTTATAATACTGTGTGGAAAACCAAAGCGAAAAATCACCTTTTTCATGAACTGAACCGCCATGGCTGCATCACACTTACTGACTGGCTCTGCCTCAACCCACTTTGTGAATTTGTCAACCGCCACCAAGAGATGGGTCTTTTTATATTTGGATCTTTTGAAAGGCCCAACCATGTCAAGTCCCCAGACTGCAAACAGCCAAGTAATTGGAATCATCCTCAATTCTTGAGCCGGTACATGAGCCCGTCGTGAAAACTTTTGACAACCGTCACATTTACTGACCAGATCTTCCGCATAAGCATGAGCCGTCGGCCAATAAAATCCATGAAGAAAAGCCTTGGCCACAAGGGATTTTGAACCGGCATGATGGACACAATCTCCTTCATGAATCTCACAAAGAATTTCTTGACCCTCCTCAGGAGAGACACAACGTTGAAACGCCCCAGTGACACTGCGATGATGTAACTCCCCATTGGCAATCGTCATTGACTTAGACCGTCGGGTTATCTTCCTAGCCAAGGTTTCGTCCTCAGGCAACTCACCCGGGTCATGTAAGCCAAATATGGCACTGTCCAATCTGGGATGACGTGAAGAGCCGCCACCAATTGCGCTTCTGGGTCAGGAACAACCAATTCTTCCTCTCTAGGCAATTTGACAGAAGGGTTATGCAGAACATCCAAAAAGGTGTTAGGTGGCACCCGCTTACGCCGAGATCCCAACCAGCTTAAAGCATCGGCTGCCTCATTCTTTCTGCGATCAATGTGTTCCACCTAGTAACCGTTGAAGTGTCCAACAATTGCATCAACTTCACGACGATAAGCCGTCATGAGAGGATCCTTGGAATTCCACTTGCCTGATACTTGTTGAGCCACCAAATTTGAGTCGCCAAAGCACCTTACCCGGCTTAAGTTCATCTCCTTAGCCATCGGAAGACCATGGAGCAAGGCCTCAAACTCAGCTGCATTGTTAGTACAGGGAAACATCAATCGGAGTACATAACAAAATTTGTCACCTCAAGGGGAAGCCAAGACAACTCCAGCCCCCGAGCCTTCCAATTGCCTGGACCCATCAAAATGAATAGTTATCAGGACCAGTTTTCCAATAAAACATTTATTGGAAGACCGACCCTTATATTGACTAGTAAAGGAAAATCTTTCTTACTGGTAGACAAATCCTTGATACAGAAGTCCAGAAGTACTAAATATTATACAAGGTTGAGCTGAGGCTGCTCAAGAATTTATTACAAGCACGCCGATATTATACATAAAGGTGGATATGACACAAAGGGTATGGTGGCATAACTACTGACTCGTAATAAAAGTGGTGGTGGATATGTCACAGTGAGGTGGGTGACATGATTCCAAAATCTTACAGCTCATCAAGCGCCAGAGTGAGGCTTGATGATTTATTTTGGGTAGCGGAAGTGTATATAATACAAGTGACCAACTCCAGGATCGCACGGGACTGACTGGGACTCCTCTAGGCGTCGGACTCGCTATTGTACTCTTCATCCATAAGATCGCCTTTCACAACATCCGGCGAATCAACAAGCCGGTGAGTACTTTGAATGTACTTTCAAGACAGTTTGGACATAAGATATAACAAATGCAAACATGATGCACATGAGCGGACTAGTAATGCGACTCAGATAATAAATATGCATCGCATGTTAAATAAAAAGGAAGTCGACGGTAGTCCCAAAATCCCTAAAATAGTGAAGACCGATCGGTGTCCAAGCGGCGCCTCGAAGGTAAAATAAATTAACATGCATGCATCAAGCGTTAGGCCAACACCACATAAAGGGCTTATATTGAAATGTAAATGACAGTACGTGCCACAGTCGGACGTCTAAGCGACATCTCAAAAGGGGCTTATAAAGAAAGTAAATAACAAGGATGCCACAGTCGGACGTCTGAGCGACATCACATAAAAGGCTTATATCAAAAGTAAATAACGAGAATGCCACAGTCGGACGTCTGAGCGACATCACATAAAGGGCTCATATCAAAAGTAAATAACGAGAATGCCATAGTCGGACGTCTGAGCGACATCACATAAAGGGCTTATATCAAAAGTCGGAGTCTAGCTCGGTGAAGTTTGCGGCTCCTCACCTCCTTTGGTATCTACGTTATAAAAGAAATCGGATACTAACGTAAATACCGTGCGTGCATAAAAAATTTTCCAAATATTTTTCAAATAAATATGATAAAAACTAGATAGAAAAATAAAGATGACAGAAAAAGAATCAACTCAAAATCATCTTTTGTTTAAAAGTTATTAAGGTTTTAGTCCAGGGACTAAGCTGTAATGAAAAAGAAACTTTCCAGGGGCTAATTTAGAAAAACAGAAAACGCTTCGGCTAGAAATACGTCAACCCAAAGGGAACACGTACTTTGCCGAAGGCGTTTTTAGAAAACAGTTCGAATAAGAGAGGAGAGGCTGACGAGGGGGTCCCACCTGTCAGGTTTAAAAATTTAAACAGAGCACACCGGTGCCCGAGGATCGTGGTGGTCGCCGGTGTCGATCCACGGCGAGGTAGGGGGAACGGAAAGTACCTACGGACTCACTGAGCTCTCCTGCGTCTGTGGGTGGTGGAGTTGGTCGTCGGCGAGCACCACGTCGATGGTGGCCTCCACTCCGGCGGACGGTGGTTCGGGCGGTGATGGATCTCGCCGAGGAGGGCTGCAGACACCAAATTGAGGCTCGGGTCAGAAGAGTGGGTGCACTAGGAGGCTACTAACGCAGTTTGGGAGGTGGGGGTGCTCTCACCAGAGAGAATCTTGCCGGAGCCCGAAGCGGATCGGGGCGGCCGGAGTTGGGGAAGAAGGCTCTCCCGAGGCCCTCTGATGAGTGTGCCGAGGTTCTGAGGCGAGGAGGGGTGGTGCTGGTCGAGAACGAGCTCGGGGCCTCCATTTATAGCCGGCCCGAGGCGGTTGCCGAGAACGGGGTTTCTCTGACGAGTGATTACGGCGAGGCAGAGGTTGGGCTGGAGGTTTAAGCGACTGGGAATCACCGGATTGGTTCACTGGTTCTGTTCAACGGCTAAACTTGGTACAATTTGGGTGATACTCCAAGTTCTCGACGGAACGGCCTCATGGGCACGTCGGCGGCATGGAGCATGCTCTGCGCTTCCCAGGCCACGACGACGGCTCTGCAGCATGCACAGGGAAGGGGATGGCCACGCGGAGGCTCCTGGTGGTGTGGGCGGTGCTGGACGGTGCCGTTCCACGCTGTGCCTCTCTAGCGGCCGCAGCGAGCGTTGCTGCCGCCGCTCACGGGGGTGATGCACCCCTGCCAGCTCACCGTTGACGCTCGCACCCGTCCAGACGACCGTGCGGCACGATGGATAAGAAGGGGAAGCAATGAGCAACGGGCCAACGAGAGCACTGGCGAGATTGACGCCCGACGATTTAAAACGACATCGTCTTCGAATCAAACATCTGAATTTCTGAATATGAACAGAAACAGTGGCTATTCGACGAAATGTTTTAGGCACGTGGAAGATTTTTCTTGAGCTGATCTTTGGTGAGGTGATCTCTTGATGCATCTCGAGACTGCCTGAATTATCTCAGATTTTTAGGAAAAGAAAAAGAATGAATTTTACCAAAAATGGCAAATCTGGTCCAAACTTGCAGCAAGCACATTTTGAAAAATTTAAACTGTGGACCAGCAGATCTTGATGGATCTTGGTTGAGGGTGCTAAGGACTAGCCAGAGGAATTTATTTGGAGTCAAAACTCAAAGGAAATCTGGCAATTCCTTTATAAATCTCTAAGGTCCAAATTTAATGACAGAAAAGATTTTGAGGTTAAAATAAATAGGAATAAAATCTAGGGGAGTTTGAAACTTGTTGGAATTTGATGCTAGGATTGACCCAAAGTAGGGAGGTGAGATTTGGAAGAAAATTTTCTACATAGGCCATGGCAAGAGAGAAATTTTTTGAATGGAGAAGAATAAATCCATAAATTGTAGGAATACTTTTTAAATAAAAGAACTAGTAAAATAACCCAAGAGTATTTGTGTGGAACCAGCACATGTTGAAAAACCCTCAAGACCAAAATCAATATTGAGAAGGACTCAAAAAAAATATTTGTCATAATTATTTTGAGAAGAAGAGTCCCTCTTTTAGAAAAAATCAAATAACCTCCCTTAAATCAAATAAAGAATCTAATAAAAATCAAACCAAAATTTTTGGACTGTTACAACACCTACCCCCTTAGGAAAAATCTCGTCCCCGAGATTTCAGCTGATCCTCAAATAGGTGTGGGTACTCTGTCCGAAGAAAATCCTCTCTTTCCCATGTTGCTTCATCCTCGGTGTGATTGCTCCACTGAACCTTGAAAAACTTAATTGTTTTCTGACGGGTCCTCCTTTTGGACTCTAATATTTTTATTGGACGTTCCCTGTAGGTGAGGTCTGGTTGCATGTCAATGTTCTCGTGAGATACATGTTTTTCTGGGTTGCATACACATTTCCTCAACTGTGAGACGTGGAACACGTCGTGGACGTCTGATAGTTCTTTGGGTAGGTCTAGCTGGTAGGCTACTGTGCCTCTTCACGCAATCACATAGAAGGGTCCAATAAACCGTGGTGCTAGCTTTCCCTTAACTTTGAATCGCTGCAGGCCCCTCATAGGAGATACTCGTAGATACACATACTCACTGGGTTCAAAGCTGACTTCGCGATGTTTTTGATCGTAATAACTCTTTTGTCGGCTCTGGGCTGTCTTGAGTCGATCCCTGATTAGTCTAACTTTCTCCTCAGCTTCTTTGAGCATGTCTGGGCCGAAGATACGACTGTCTCCTGTTTCTGACCAATTTAATGGGGTACGACATCTTCGCTCGTACAAGGCTTCAAAAGGTGCCATTTGCAGACTGGCTTGGTAACTGTTGTTGTATGCGAACTCGGCATATGACAAGCTTTCTTCCCAACTGGTTCCATAGGTGAGAACACATGCTCTCAGCATGTCCTCTAGAATTTGGTTCACACGTTCAGTTTGTCCTCCACCTGGGGGTGGTATCTTTATCTTGAATACTAGTTGAGTTCCTGAGCTTGTTGTAAATGATCCCAAAATCTAGAGACGAATTGAGTGCCTCTGCGGATATTATAGTCCTTGGAATTCGTGCGCACAAACTATACAGGAGAGATAAAGTTTGGCAAGCTTCTGAGTGGTGTGGGTTGTCTTTACTGGGATGAAATGTGCCACCTTAGTTAATCTATTTGTGATGACCCATATGGCATCATTTCCGTGTCGTGACCGAGGTAGTCTGACAATAAAATCCATCCCAATTTCGTCCCATTTCCACTCAGGTATCTTGTTTGGCTGTAATAGTCCTGCTGGTTTTTGGTGCTCGGTTTTAATGCGCTGACATGAATCACAACATGCAATGAATGTGGCTATATCCCACTTCATACCGTGCCACCAATTTTTTTCCTGAATGTCCTTGTACATTTTGGTTCCTCCAGGGTGGATTGAATATGTAGCGATGTGGCCTTCGGCCAGAATTTGCTCTTTGAGGTCCTCTATATTTGGTATGCAAAGTCTGTTTCCGTACCATAATATTCCCTTATCGTCTACGACGAATTCTGAAGCCTTGCCCAGACTCACTTTTCTTTTTATGCCCTCGATGCTGGGGTGTCCATGCTGAGCCTTCTTAATCTGTTCCATTAGGGTGGGCTGCATTTCCAAATTTGATACATTGCCTTCGGTGACCATCACCAAGTTGAGTTTGGCGAACTCCTGCTGAAATTCAGGTCTCAAGTTTTGTAGATTGTCGTTGCTCGAGCTGGGTTTCACTAAGAGCATCTGCCACTACATTCGCCTTTCCTGGATGCTAGTGAATGCCAACATCATAATCTTTCACTAATTCCAACCAGCGTCGTTGCCGTAAATTGAGTTCTGGTTGCGTGAAAATATATTTGAGGCTTTTATGGTCCGTATATATTTCACAACGATTTCCAAGCAAAAAGTGCCTCCACTCTTTGAGTGCATGAATGACTGCTGCCAATTCCAAGTCATGAGTAGGATAATTTTCTTCATGCTTTCGTAGTTGCATGGAAGCATATGCGACTACTTTGCCTTCTTGCATTAGTACGCATCCGAGGCCTTTCCGGGATGCGTCACAATATACTTCAAAACTCTTGTGTATGTCTGGTATAACCAATATTGGTGCTGTTGTTAATTTCCTTTTGAGTTCTTGGGAACTTTTCTCGCACGCTTCAGTCCATACAAATTTCTTATCCTTCTTGAGTAATTGTGTCATTGGTTTTGCTATTGTGGAGAACCCTCAATAAACCTTCGGTAATATCCAGCCATTCCTAGGAAACTTCGTACACCTGTTACGTTGGCTGGTGGTTTCCAGCCAAGTACGGCCTTGACTTTTTCTGGGTCCACGGCAACACCTTCTTGGGTCAATACGAGGCCTAGAAAACCAACCTGTCTTAACCAAAATTCGCATTTGCTGAATTTGGCATATAATTGATGTTTCCTTAATTCTCCCAACAATTACGAGATGTTCAAGATGTTCTTACGGTGTCTTAGAGTATACCGAATATCATCAATGAACACCACAACAAATTTGTCCATAAATTTCATAAACACTTTGTTCATGAGGTGGACAAAATATGCGAGGGCGTTTGTCAGTCCAAACGGCATTACTGTAAATTCATATAATCCGTATCTGGAGGTGACTATTGTCTTAGGGATATCTTCTGTCCGTACTTTTAATTGATGATACCCCGACCTTAAATCAATTTTTGAGAAAACCTTGGCTTATGCGAGCTGGTAAAATAAATCATTTATCCGTGCCATCGGATATTTGTTTTTGATGGTGACCATGTTGAGTGCTCGATAGTCTATACATAATCTCAGTGTCCCATCCTTTTTCTTGGCAAGTAATACTGGTGAACCCCAAGGTGAGGAGCTGGACCAAATAAATCCTTTGTCCAGTAATTCTTTTATTTGCTTCTTTAATTCTACCAACTCGGAGGGTGCCATTCTATAGGATTTCTTGTAAATGGGGGTGGTTCCAGGTGCTAGTTCAATGCTGAACTCTATTTACCGGTCAGGTGGCATGCCTGGTAGTTCTTCGGGATATACGTCAGGGAACTTACACACCACTGGAACTTTTCTTAACTCTGAAATGTCCACCTTGTTCAACCTTGGTTGCCGTGATATTGGTCTTTCTTGAGCTGCAATTTTTATCGTCTTCCCGTGATGATGGGTAAGAATTACAGTCCGATTGAAGCAGTCGATAAATCCCTTGTTGGTGGTTAACCAGTCCATTCCTAGGATAACATCCAGTCCCTTATTTTCCAATACAATGAGGTTTGCTCGAAACTTCATCCCTCAATCTCAATAACCATACCTTGGCAAGAACTACGAGTGATTTGCTTGATCCGGGGACTTGATGATCATGGATTTTTCCAAGGGAAGCATCGAAAAATCATGTTGCAAAGAAAATTTCTTTGAAATGAACGAATGAGAAGCTCCATAATCAAACAAAACCGTGGTAGGTATTGTGTTGACAGGGAACGTACCGAGTACGATATCCGGGGCATTCTGTGCTTCCTCCTTGGTCACATGGTTCAAGTGACCCTTCTTGTGATTGTTATTGGGGTTGAAGTTGTTATGCTTGGGGGCTGAATTACTTCCACTGTTGTTCGGCTTGGGGGACGAGTTTCTTGGTTTTGGGCACTGTTTGGCATAGTGTCCTTCCTCTCCACAAGCGTAGCAAGTAACACCTGGGCAATATGTTAAATCCTTGTCCCTTGCATGAAATTTTTTGTTTGGGCGTGGAACATTGGTCGTGGACTTGTTTGCTCCATTCTTCTGAAAATCAGTCTTGTTCCGGTTGTTGCGAGCATGAGTAGTCTTGTCCCTTTTGCGCTTGCGAAAATCCTCCAAGCTGCGGCGCTCATTTTCCAATGTAATGGCTTTGTCCACAAGTGTTTTGAAATCCGGAAAGGTGTGTACGACCAGCTGGCATTTAAGTGCTGGTGCTAGACCGTCCAATTTTTTTTCCATCTTTTTATTTTCAGTCATATGCTCTTCGTTGGCATAACGGGATAATTGAATAAACTGAATATTGTACTCAGTCACTGTCATGCTTCTCTACTTGAGGTCATCAAACTCCCTTTTCTTGATCTTCATAATGCTTCTGGGAATGTGCGCCCCACGAAAACCTTCTTTAAATTCTTCCCAGGTGATGTTATTTTCATTGGGGTGCATGTGTAGGAAATTTTCCCACCATGATGCAGCTGCTCCAGTGAGGTAGTGAGGTGCATAAAGTACCTTCTCACAGTCCGAACATTGTGCAATAATTAACTTCCTTTCAATGTCTCGAAGCCAGTCATCGGCCTCAAGAGGTCTATCAGTGTGAGAAAACATTGGGGGATGTGTCTTTTGTAGTTCAGACAATTTGGAATGCTGCTGATATGGTTCACGATGATTTCCCATATTGATAACATGGTTCATCATTTCTTGATGCTGCTGTTGGCTTTGCTCATAAAGGCGGCATACTTGAGAAAATGTTGCTTCACTGCCTTGCTGACTTGACTGCCCCTGTGTGAAATTGTTGCTTGTCTGGGTACCATAATTTTCTTCCAGCGGACTTGGCATGGAACGAGTCCAAGGACGAGGCATTTTCCACTCTGGGGTATTTTTGCAGAACTCATGAGAAAAACTGAGTGGCAAAAAATAAATAATTTTGCGAAGGCTGAATTTTTAAAGACTCCAAGATTTTTCAAGAAAATATTTGATTGCGCATGGAGAAGGACTGCTCAGTACATATCTTACACGCGAGTCGTAATTATACAATACATCACTCAAGATGTGCGTACACCTTCCTGACATGTTATTTAGGCTAGTGCACTTCTCCGAGTTCCTACGTGATGCGCACACAAACTACTTCTCACCAAACCTATATACATATAAACATATCATACAAGCTGGTACATCGCACGGCTGCTAGGCGCACTCAGTCAGAGATGGTTAAAACTTCCCTCGGCTTGCCGAGGGTAAGACCCAGTGATGCTGGAGACTCAACCTCCTCCTCACTAATAGGCTCCAGGTGCGAAGTACTGAGTTGAGGAGTTGGTGCGGGCGCGGCAGGTGGTGCAGCACTGACTGGAGTAGGAGCAATGGCTTGGTCAAACTCCTCAGTGGTAGGCAGGCGGCGAGCGGTGGCTAAGATGGCAGGTGTATAGGATGCTGAGGACGAGACAAAAGTCAGTGGTGGTGCCGTATGGAGGAGCTCCCTCTTGTTGGCGGAACAGTCTTGAACAAAGTCCATACGGGCACGAGGTTACCAAAAGCTGCCTCAAGAGATTTGAGATACTCAACCAACATTTCAATAGCCTCATCCCTCTCTCCCCTAGGGCAAGCGAATGCATAGTGACAAGTGTAAGGCACGTGGCATGGGAGGTAGCGGTAGTGACGAGCCTTCATTGAAGGAAGAGCATCCCGGAGACGAGCTATCGCCTCACGGGCGGCCATCTGCATGGCATGCCTCTCCGTAGGCATGGCCCTTCCCACAAATCGGAAGCGGCGTGACTCAGAACGTCCTCCCATGAATTGCACCACGACCTGGTGCATAGATACGTTGTCGCTGAGCTTGTGCTGGTAGAGTGTGAACTCCGGACGAGCCGATGGCCCGATCGCGACCTTGGTGATGGAGACGAGAAGCTTGATAAACCCCTCAGGTACATTGGCGAACACCTGTACTCATAGTCGCTGCCAGCCATCTACAAAGGTAGACAAAAATTCCGAATAGTCAAATCATAAATTTATGATGACCAACACAAAATTGCTACATTTGCAAAGTGTTAAATAACAGCACTAAATACGCTAATAACCGATTAGCGATCGCACCTAGTGGCTTCCTACAGTCAGCCTGGCTCTGATACCAAGGTTGTCAGGACCGGTTTTCCAATAAAACATTTATTGGAAGACCGACCCTTATATCGACCAATATAGGAAAATCTTTCTTACTGGTAGACAAATCCTTGATACAGAAGTCTAGAAGTACTAAATATTATACAAGGTTGAGCTGAGGCTGCTCAACAATTTATTAGAAGCACGCCGATATTATACATAAAGGCGGATATGACACAAAGGGTATGGTGGCATAACTACTGACTCGTAATAAAAGTGGTGGTGGATATGTCACAGTGAGGTGGGTGACATGACTCCAAAATCTTACAGCTCATCAAGCGCCGGAGTGAGGCTTGATGATTTATTTTGGGTAGCGGAAGCGTATATAATACAAGTGACCAACTCCAGGATCGCACGAGACTGATTGGGACTCCTCTAGGCGTCGGACTCGCTATCGTACTCTTCATCCATAAGATCGCCTTCGTCAACATCTGGCCAAATCAACAAGCCAGGTGAGTACTTTGAATGTACTCGCAAGACAGTTCGGACATAAGATATAACAAATGCAAACATGATGCACATGAGCAGACTAGTAATGCGCACTCAGATAATAAATTTGCACTACATGTTAAATAAAAAGGAAGTCAGGCGGTAGTCCTCCCGAAATCCCCCTAAAATAGCTGAAGACCGATCAGGTGTCTGAAGCGACGCCTCGAAAGGTAAAATAAATTAACATGCCGCAGTCGGGCGTCAGGGCGACACCACATAAAGGGATTATATTGAAATGTAAATGACAGTACGTGCCATAGTCGGACATCTAAGTGACATCTCGAAAAGGGCTTATAATAAAAGTAAATAACAAGGATGCCACAGTCGGACGTCTGAGCGACATCACATAAAGGGCTTATATCAAAAGTAAATAACGAGAATGTCACAGTCGGACGTCTGAGCGACATCACATAAAGGGCTTATATCAAAAGTAAATAACGAGAATGCCACAGTCGGACATCTGAGCGACATCACATAAAGGGCTTATATCAAAAGTAAATAACGAGAATGCCACAGTCGTACATCTGAGCGACATCACATAAAGGGCTTATATCAAAAGTAAATAACAAGAATGCCTCAGTCAGACATCTGAGCGACATCACATAAAGGCTTATATTTCACCATTCGAATTCAAGTAGCTTATGAGTTTAAATCATCCCAAGGAAATACTCAGTACATAATAAATAACTGGTTAGTCCATCCACATGCATAACATTCAGCCGGGTTTACCACTCATGTTTGTTTCACCGGAGATTGTCACTGAGATTGACACTGAGACGGACGCTGAGACAGACGTTGATACTGACACTGATACTGACATTGATATGTTGATCACAGTCCTTGACCATGGACACGGTTACTCGAATGGTTTTGACTCTACAGAGTTTGTACTCTTTACCCACAGCCAACGGATTTCCGTAGTCATAAAGGACTAGTTCCGTTTACGGTATTTTAGAAGACACACATCTAACCAGTACACACCCATTCCACATTCTGCTGCCAGGAATCACCCTAGGTAATGTTCAAGAAAAACTCTAAGACGGGGAGGCCACAACCTCGAGTAGCATGGGATCAAATTTATATCGCGCGCTCTAAGGGGTGCCCCCCTCTCCGTCCCAACCGGAAACACCCATGCCCCCTGACCGGATGACGGGCTTTAATCCAGGGCCATGGAACCCTCATCGCAGCCCCTCTATTTGGTGTGTACAAGGAAAGAGGTTTGCAGCTGACTAGACCGCATTCTTTGCAGAAGACATGTGGCAGCACGAAAAAGGGGACGAACGGGAACATGACTTGATCCACGTTAATACTGGAGTTAAACGGTTGACATAAGACTGGCATGCTTCAACAATACCAGCTTACAACCTATCATGCCACCACATGATCAGGTTATATCACCATCATATGAACACATCAAATTTCGAAGCTCACTTGTAGCTGCCTTGCATGCAATATAACATTCACAAATGCGTATATAAACATGCCATGAGAAAACTACTCAAGAAAACATGGAAGACACTTATCATATCAAAGGTTCAAACATGCTTGCCTGGTTCGGAGTAGTCGGAGTCTAGCTCGGCGAAGTTTGCGGCTCCGTCACCTCCTTCGGTATCTACGTTATAAAAGAAATCGGATACTAACGTAAATACCGTGCGTGCATAAAAATTGTTCCAAATATTTCTCAAATAAATATGATAAAAAACTAGATAGAAAAATAAAGATGACAAAAAAAAAGAATCAACTCAAAATCATCTTTTGTTTAGAAGTTATTAAGGTTTTAGTCCAGGGACTAAGTTGTAATGAAAAGGAAACTTTCCAGGGGCTAGTTTAGAAAAACAAAAAACACTTCGGCTGGAAATACGTCAACCCAAAGGGAACACGTACTTTGCCCGAAGGCGTTTTCAGAAAACAGTTCGAATAAGAGAGGAGAGGCTGACGAGGGGGTCCCACCTGTCAGGTTTAAAAATTTAAACAAAGCACACTGGCGCCCGAGGATCACGGTGGTCGCCGGCGTCGATCCACGGCGAGGTAGGGGGAACGAAAAATACCTAAGGACTCACTGAGCTCTCCTGCGTCTGTGGGTGGTGGAGTTGGTCGTCGGCGATGTAACGCCCCGGATACAACTTTCCATATTCGTAACTCCAACTCTTGCCTTTTCCGGAGATGCGATGTTTTATTTCCTCCGTGGTTGGGTTTTTTGTCTTTTGTTTTGCATTTTGTTCATGTCTTGCATTTCATCTCATCGCATCATGTGCATTGCATCTGCATGTTTTCAAAAACTCGTAGCCGTCAGAAGTTGCCCTTTCTCTCTTTGCCTCCGTTGTCACTTTGTCGCCCTTGTCCTCGTTGACCTCTCTCGGACCCCTCGTGTGCGTGTTGAAACTTACCCAAACCCGAACCGTGCATGTCGTTACCGATGAATCCGGATCATCCCCAAACGTCTATAAAACATCTCCGTTTTCTCTTTTAGACTCCCTAACCTATTTATCCGAGACCGTCCGATTTTAATCGGAGGGTCCAAACCTAATCATATTGTTCCTATATATAGACCAACCCCTACCCTAAAACCTAGGGACCTTGTCCCATCCTCCAAATCCTTCCGCCGCCGCCGCCAGTTTACCCCTCCTCGATTTCTTCCCTGCCCAACCGATGCCATCCACTGGTCTCCTCTTTCCTCGGGATCCTGCCCGATCGATCCTTCAATCCATCCAGCCGCCACCCACTCTCCTCGATCTCTCGAGCGAGCAACCACTACCAGCTCGGCGCTCGTTCCCGAATGGATCGAGCGCTACATCCAGCCCGCAGCAGCGTGGATCTCCTCTACGCCGAGCTGCTCCAGGCCCCGAGCGACCTCGCTCCCTCCGCCGTCGTGCACCACCAGCAGTCACCGTTGCCTCCTCCTCCGTCTTCTTCTTGGCTTCCTCTCTCCAATCCTCTCTCTCCCGGATACTCTGCCGCCATGGACGCCCGCCGCTGCCGTCCCGAGCGGATCCTCGTCGCCCCGAGCCCGTGCAATCTGCCGAGCCCCGCCGCCGCCAGAACAGCTTCTTCGCTGTCCCCGTCCAAGTCCTCGCCCGTTGCAGCCTGCTCCGTCCAGAAGAACCCGCGTCCGTCGCTGGATCCGCGCCAAGCTCCGCCTCCCGACGACCAAGCCACCGCTTCTTCTCTGCCGAGGAGCTCCATCAGCCACGCCGACCGCGTCGACCGATCCCCGCCTGTGTTGACCACGCCCCTTGATTGCACGCGCTGGGCGCATCCAGCGCCAAGGCCCACCAAGATCGCGCCTGCTAAGCCGCTGCTCGCTGGCCTGTCTCCTCCACCAACGGGCCGAAGCCCATGGGTGAGGCCCCCAGCGCCTCCTTTTTTTCCTTCAATTGGGCCTGCTCCAGCCAGTTTTGGCCTGTTCAGGTTTTTTATCAGTCCAGTGAATTTGTCTAATTTTCCAGGGAATAACAGATTTGCAGGAAAAACCCTCATGTTCATGCATTTAATAACTCAACAACCGTGCATCGGATTAAAATGTTTTAAACATGTAAAATGCTTAGTTTTTCATCTAGTTTCATAATATGCCACTTTCATCCATGTTAAATATGTTTAAAATGCTGTTTGATTAAATTTGCTTAAATGCCATGTTAAAATGATTTATTTCATAACTAAATAACCGTAGCTCCATTTTAAATAAACTTTATATGTAAATGGGGTGGAAAAATGCCTAGTTTAACATGGTGCAGTTTATTTTCCTGTTTAACAACAATAAAATATGTTTTAGGGCAGAACAGTACTGAATCTAAAATATGGCTTATGGGGATTTTCCGGAATTGTTATTTGTTGTTCCGGCCTCATTTAAATTTGCCTAAATAGTTAGTTTACTTATGCTTCACCTCTTGCCATGTTTAACAACATTTAATATTGTTTGGTAGCTTAAACGAGATTAAACTAAATATGTCAATGTGGTGTTTTGTCAATATGCAACTCGTTGCATATTGAGCTCCACTTAACTTGTAGTATTGTTTATTGCACCTTGCCATGCCATGCCTCATTAAACCGGACATGCATCATACTTGTTTGTGCATTATGCCATGTTTATGCTTGTGCATTTACCATGTTGTTTGTTTCTTTCCGGTGTTGCTTCTTAGTTCCGGTAATGTTGCGATTGTGAGGATTTGTTTGACTACTTCCGTCCGTCTTCTTCATGGACTCGTTCTTCTTCCTAGCGGGATTTCAGGCAAGATGACCGCTACCCTGGATCTCACTACTATCATTGCTATGCTAGTTGCTTCGTTCTTTCGCTATGCTGCGCTACCTATCACTTGCTGCTCAAGCCTCCCAAATTGCCATGAACCTCTAACCTTTGTCACCCTTCCTAGCACACCGTTGTTTGGCTATGTTACCGCTTTGCTCAGCCCTCTTATAGCGTTGCTAGTTGCAGGTGAAGTTGAATATTGCTCCATGGTGGACAGGATTTTGGTTGGGATATCACAATATCTCTTATATTATTAATGCATCTATACACTTGGTAGAGGGTGGAAGGCTCGGCCTTATGCCTGTGTTTTGTTCCACTCTTGCCGCCTAGTTTCCGTCATATCGGTATTATGTTCCCGGATTTTGCGTCCCTAACGCGGTTGGGTGATTTATGGGACCCCTTGACAGTTCGCTTTGAATAAAACTCCTCCAAAAAGGCCCAACCTTGGTTTTACCATTTGCCTCACCACCACCTATACCTTTCCCTTGGGTCGGCCAACCCGAGGGTCATCTTTATTTTAGCCCCGGGCCGTGCTTCTCTAAGTCTGGTTCGAACCGAAACACTTGGGGGCCACCACGGGAAACTCGAGGCTTGGTTTTACTCGTAGCTGTCTCATCCGGTGTTGCCACGAGAACGAGATATGTGCAGCTCCTATCGGGATTGTTGGCGCATCGGGCGGTCTTGCTGGTCTTGTTTTATTCTTGTCGAAATGTCTTGTAGCCGGATTCGAGACTGATCGGGTCTTCGGGGAGAAGGAATATCCTTCGTTGATCGCGAGAGCTTATCATGGGCTAAGTTGGGACACCCCGCAGGTTTGAACTTTCAAAGCCGTGCCTACGGTTATGTGGCGATGGGAATTTGTTAATGTCCGGTTGTAGTAAACTTGAAGTAAACTCTTCTAAAATACACCAACCGTATGCGTAACTCGTGAGTGTCTCTTTTCGGGTTGATCGAGAGGAGAACACGGTTTCTAGGTTATGTCTGACGTAAGTAGGAGTTCAGGATCACTTCTTGATCATTACTAGTTGACGACCGTTCCTTTGTTTCTCTTCTCGCTCTCATTTGCGTATGTTAGCCTCCATACATGCTTAGTCGCTGCTGCAACCTCACCACTTTACTCCTTCCTTTCCCATTAAGCTTTGCTAGTCTTGATACCCATGGTAATGGGATTGCTGAGTCCTCGTGGCTCACAGATTACTACACCAATAGTTGCAGGTACAGGTTATACGACGATCATGACGTGAGAGCGATGTTACTTGTTTTGGAGTCCTTCTTCTTCGTCGATCAGGGGATAGGTTCCAGGTCGGCAGCCTGGGCTAGCAGGGTGGATATTGTTTGAGTTTCTGTTTATGTTTCCTCCGTAGTCGGATGTTGATCTTGTATATGATGTATTGTTGTTTTCATGTTACATTGTATGTCTTGGTTGTATCCCCACTATTATGTAATGTTGATGTAATGATATCCACCTTGCAAAAGCGTCTTCAAGATGCGCTTCTATCCTTGGTGGGACCTTCGAGTTCCTTTAGGATAGGCTCGCATCTTGGGCGTGACAGGCGAGCACCACGTCGACGGCGGCCTCGACTCCGGCGGACGGTGGTTCGGGCGGTGATGGATCTCGCCGAGGAGGGCTGCAGACACCAAATTGGGGCTCGGGTCAGAAGAGTGGGTGCACTAGGAGGCTACTGACGCAGTTTGGGAGGCGGGGGTGCTCTCACCAGAGAGAATCTTGCTGGAGCCCGAAGCGGATCGGGGCGGCCGGAGTTGGGAAGAAGGCTCTCCCGAGGCCCTCTGATGAGTGTGGCGAGGTTCTGAGGCGAGGAGGGGAGGTGTTGGGTCGAGAACGAGCTCGGGGCCTCCATTTATAGCCGGCCCAAGGCGGTTGCCGAGAACGGGGTTTCTCCAGCGAGTGATTACGACGAGGCAGAGGTTGGGCTAGAGGTTTAAGCGACTGGGCATCACCGGATTGGTTCACTAGTTCCGTTCAACGGCTAAACTTGGTACAATTTGGGTGATACTCCAAGTTCTCGACGGAACAGCCTCACGGGGACGTCGGCGGCAGGGAGCACGCTCTGCGCTTCCTAGGCCACGACGACGGCTCTACAGCACGCACAGGGAAGGGGATGACCACGCGGAGGCTCCTGGTGGTGTGGGCGGTGCTGGACGGCGCCGTTCCACGCTGTGCCTCTCTGGCAGCCGCAGCGAGCGTTGCTGCCGCCGCTCACGGGGGCGATGCACCCCTGCCAGCTCACCGCCGACGCTCGCACCCGTCCAGACGACCATGCGGCGCGATGGATAAGAAGGGGAGCAGTGAGCAACGGGCCAACGAGAGCACTGGCGAGATTGACACTGCTGATTGACGAAAACGACACTGTCTCTGAACTGAAACACTGAATTTCTGAATATGAACAGAAATAGTGCACGCCAGCTATTCGACGAAATGTTTTAGGCACGTGGAAGATTTTTCTTGAGCTCATCTTTGGTGAGGTGATCTCTTGATGCATCTGGAGACTGCCTGAATTATCTCAGATTTTTAGGAAAAGAAAAAGAATGAATTTTACTAAAATTGGCAAATCTGGTCCAAACTTGCAGCAAGCACACTTTGAAAAATTTGAACTGTGGACTAGCAGATCTTGATGGATCTTGGTTGAGGGTGCTAAGGACTAGCCAGAGGAATTTACTTGGAGTCAAAACTCAAAGGAAATATGGCAGTTCCTTTGTAAATCTCTAAGGTCCAAATTTAATGACAGAAAAGATTTTGAGGTTAAAATAAATAGGAATAAAATCTAGGGGAGGTTGAAACTTGTTGGAATTTGATGCTAGGCTTGACCCAAAGTAGGGAGGTGGGTTTTGGAAGAAAATTTTCTACATAGGCCATGGCAAGAGAGAAATTTTTTGAATGGAGAAGAATAAATCCATAAATTGTAGGAATACTTTTTAAATAAAATAATTAGTAAAATAACCCAAGACTATTTGTGTGGAACCAGCACATGTTGAAAAACCCTCAAGACCAAAATCAATATTGAGAAGGACTCAAAAAAAATATTTGTCATAATTTTTTTTGAGAAGAAGAGTCCCTCTTTTAGAAAAATTCAAATAACCTCCCTTAAATCAAATAAAGAATCTAATAAAAATCAAACAAAAATTTTTGTAGTGTTACAATAGTCCAATATGTGTTGTCTGGCTTTTCTTCAGGCATTTGTAGCTCCGTCCAATCATTGATGAAGTCCACCAGTGCTTGAGACTTAATAGCAGTGCGTGGTACATACTTTATACCATGAGGCCCAATTTCAATGGCCCACTTGGCGACTCGTCCTGTGGCTTCTCCGTTTTGAATGATATCTCCCAAAGGAGCAGAACTGACCACAGTGATGGGGTGACCCTAAAAGTATTGCTTGAGCTTCCGGCTTGGCATGAACACCCCATAGACAAGTTTCTGCCAATGTGGATACCTTTGCTTGGACTCAATAAGCACCTCACTGATGTAGTAAACCGGCCGTTGAACCGGATGCTCCTTGCCAGCCTCCTTGCGCTCCACCACAATGGCCACATTGACGGCACGTGTGTTAGCAGCCACATACAGCAATAAGGGTTCCTTATCAATAGGAGCAGCAAGGACCGGTGGCTCAGACAACTGTCTCTTCAAATCTTCAAAGGCAGCATTAGCAGCATCACTCCAGACAAAGTCACCCGTCTTCTTCATCATCTCATACAGCGGTATGGCCTTCTCACCTAACCGGCTTATGAACTGGCTTAAAGCAGCAATACGGCCCGCCAGATGCTGAACATCATTGATACACACCGGCTTAGCCAAAGTGGTGATTGCCTTGATCTTCTCCGGGTTAGCTTCAATGCCTCTGTTAGAGACCAGAAAACCGAAAAGCTTGCCAGCTGGCACTCCAAGAACGCACTTGGCCGGGTTAAGCATCATCTTGTAGACCCGGAGATTATCAAAGGTTTCCTTCAGATCATCTATCAGAGTCTCCTTTTCTCTGGACTTCACCACAATGTCGTCCACATAAGCATGAACATTGCACCCAACGTGATTGTGGAGACAGTTCTGCACACATCGCTGATAAGTCGCCTGGGCACTTTTAAGCCCAAAGGGCATAAACACATAATAGAAGGCTCCAAACGGAGTAATGAAAGCCGTCTTCTCCTGGTCCATCGATGATATCCAGAATAAGCATCCAAAAAGCTCAAACGCTCACAACCCGCCATAGCATCAATGATTTGATCAATACGGGGAAGAGCAAAAGGATCAGCCGGACAAGCCTTGTTTAAGTCCGTGTAATCCACACACATACGCCAGGTGCCGTTCTTTTTTAGCACAAGCACCGGGTTAGCCAACCACTCTGGGTGGAAAACTTCAACAATAAACCCGACTGCCAAGAGTTGGGCCACCTCCTCACCAATAGCTTTACGCCTTTCCTCATTAAACCGCCGAAGAAACTGCTTGACCGGCTTAAATTTTGGATCAATATTAAGAGTGTGCTCAGCGAGTTCTCTCGGTACACCCGGCATGTCAGAAGGTTTCCATGCAAAGATGTCCCGGTTCTCACGGATGAACTCGAATCTAGATTGGCACTGATACTGAACTGCTTGGATGAGTCGCCTGGAACAAAATCAACAAGCTTGGTTTCATCGGCCGACTTAAATTTCATCACCGGCTCATGCTCCGTGGTTGGCTTTTTCAAAGACATCATGTCTGCCGGGTCAACATTGTCCTTATAGAACTTCAACTCCTCCGTTGCACAAACAGACTCAACATAAGCAGCATCGCCTTCCTCACATTCCAAGGCTATTTTCTGACTCCCATGCACTGTGATGGTGCCCTTATGACCCGACATCTTGAGTTGTAGATACACATAACACGACCGCGCCATGAATTTTGCATAAGCCGGCCGTCCAAACAATGCGTGATACGGGCTTCGAATTTTGACTACCTCAAAGGTCAACTTCTCAGCTCTGGAATCATGCTCATCACCAAAGGCTACTTCCAGCTCAATCTTACCCACTGGGTACGCCGACTTACCGGGCACCACTCCATGAAAAACAGTGTTGGATGTCTTGAGCTGTTTATCAGTCAACCCCATGCGACGAAAGGTCTAATAATAGAGGATGTTGATGCTGCTGCCTCTATCCATGAGCACCTATGTGAATTTGTATCCACCAACTTGAGGCGCCACCACTAAGGTCAAGTGACTCGGATTGTCAACCCGGGGAGGGTGATCCTCCCTACTCCATATAATAGGCTGCTCAGACCATCTTAGATAACGAGGGACTGCCGGTTCAACGGCGTTCACAGCTCTCTTATGAAGCTTCTGGTCCCTTTTGCATAAGCTAGTGGTGAACACATGGTACTGCCCACTGTTCAACTGCTTCGGGTTACTCTGATACCCAGATTGATGTTGTTGCTGACCTCCTTGGCCGGATTGTTGATTATAACCACCTTGATTACCTTGAGGGCCCTGGCCATGAAAGCCGCCACCGCACGGGCCATGAAAACCGCCACCACCTGAACCGCTGCCCGGCCCGTGATGGCCGTCGAACATGTTAGAATTCTTGAAAGCCTTCATAATCGTACAGTCTTTCCATAGGTGAGTAGCTGGCTTCTCCCGGGTGTTGTGCCTTGGACAGGGCTCATTTAGCAACTGCTCAAGGGTGGGACCTGACCCGCCAGACCGAGGCGGTGGCCTCCCCTTACGTCGTTGATTATTGCCCTGTGCATTAGCCACAAACTTCGAGCTACCGTCAGCCTTACGTTTATTATTACCTCCTTGATTCGCCGGGTTATGCTGAAGACCCTTAGCGTTGCCGTTCTTCTTTCCCTTCCCTGTCTTCTCTTCATCAGACGCGGGATCCTTGGTACCATCGAAATCAGCGTATTTAACCAGAGCCGCCATCAGCTGGCCCATGTCATTACAATCGTGCTTGAGCCGCCCCAGCTTCAGTTTCAAAGGTTCAAAACATCAATTTTTCTCCAACATTAAGACTGCAGAGCCGGCATCCATCTTATCAGATGAATGTATTATTTCCTTCACCCGGCACACCCAATGGGTCGTGGACTCACCTTCCTCTTGCTTGCAATTAGTCAGGTCCACAATTGACATGGGCTGCTTGCATGTTTCCTTAAAGTTCTGAATGAACCGGGCCTTTAACTCGGCCCAGGAACCAATGGAATTAGGTGGCAGCCCCTTTAACCAAGTGCGGGCCGTTCCATCCAGCATCATAGTGAAGTACTTGGCCATTGCCGCGTCACTGACCTCCAGCAATTTCATGGCCATCTCATAACTTTCAATCCGCGCTCCGGGCTGCAAATCAGCCGTGTAGTTAGGCACCTTTCGAGGTCCCTTAAAATCCTTGGGCAAACGCTCATTACGCAGTGCTGGCACTAAGCAAGGGACACCTCCGGTTCTTGTGGTCACGCTTGCCTCAATAGAAGTCGTCGGATAAACCGGGGAAGGCTGGTAAGCTGTCCGCTGAGCTGCCTACTCCATCGCCTGCTGAGCCGCCCGCTCAGCCTCTTGGCGTTCCCTATCTTGATTAACCAAGTTAAGGGCCCCATCTCGCGCCGGGTCTCGCCTGCCTGGCTGATCACGGCGTCGAACGTTGATTGAAACTGCCGCTGAGTCCATATGTCTGCTATAACTCGGGCTCCGGCTTGGGCGAGGGGTCGAATGAATTTTGTCTCGACTGTAAGAGTATGCCTCCTGCTGCGCCAGAGCCGTCTGAAGAAGTTCTCTGACCCTTCGCGTTTCAATCGCCGTCGGAGAGTCGCCCTCCATCGGGAGAGCCGCTAATCGTGCCGCTGCATCGATCATATTCTCCAACGGGTTAGAATAATGACCCGGTGGTGTTGGTATGTACTGAGGCGAAGCAGTGTTCACTCGTGGAGGTTCCGTCACCCGTGGTTGAACCGGCTTCCCAGCTCCGGGCGTTGCAGCCGGGTTTACCTCTGGCGGATTACTGGGACCTGCCCCGGTTGTGCGGAAGAGATTTCTAGGATCATACATTGAGGGCAAACGGGGTTGAGACTTCTGGTGCCTTCTCCTCATGACCTCATTTGATGCGTTTAGATCCATCGTAAGCTGAAACGCTTCAGATTGAAGCTGCTGGGCTCGAGCATCCAAAGCCGCCCGCTCCGTAGCCAATCTGGTGCCTTCAGCTGCTAGGTTTTCCTTGGCTTGTGCTATCTCCTCACGTAACTGAGCCACCTCTGCATCATGTTCAGCCTGATCCGCCGGATTAACTGTGGCGGTTAACAGGGTTGTCAGTCTATCCGTGAGATCAATCAGCACCTAAGCGGCGGCGCCTGAGGCCTCCTGCCACAGCTCTTCTTGACCCGGAGGTTATCGCTGCCACACCGTAGAGTTTTGACCTGTTGAGTGCCGCCATGAAGATCCCTACTACGCTTTCGGCGGTTCAAAGGGTCCGAATCTCGCGCCATCGAACAGCCCCAAGCCCACCGTCTTGTAATTGATACAATGAATCCGTTTCACCCATGGACGACTCACCGTCAGAGTAGATGGTCGTCTCACCGCCAGACACAGATCCTTTAGGAAGTTCTCCTCCATGGATGAATCCCACGAAGGCACGCTTCATGGCAGGCGGAGCTTGCGCGGGTCTCGCATGCTGAGCCGTCTCGATGATGTCGATGCAGATGTCTGGCTCAGGGCCCGGCTCGCCGATCCAGCCGATGAAGACGTGAATTCCGCCGAAGGGGACCCGGTACCCATACTCAATTGAGCCGGCATCAGGGCCCCAGCCTGCATCGTTGATGTAGAGCTTGCTGCGACGACTCTTGGTCATCCGGCCCACAGCGTATCCCTTGAGCCCTTCGAAGCTGCCCTTCAAGAACTCAAATCCACCATGCACTGGCCCCACGGTGGGCGCCAACTGTCGTGGAATTGTCACGGCAGATGTCCTAGTGAAAGGACTTAGTCGTGGAGCCATCGCAACTAGGAAGCAAGAAGGGGTTAATCGGGACAAAGGACACGAGGTTTACACTGGTTCGGCCCCTTGCGGTGAAGGTAAAAGCCTACGATCTAGTTTTGAGTGGGATTATGTATGTCTCGATAACCAGGGAGCGAATCCGCTTGACCTAGCTCTCGATTTGATGTTACCTGCCCTGAACCGCCGCCGGGTCGTCCCTTTAGATACAGAGGTTGACGCCCAGCGGCTCATAAACAGTGTCCCGCTCGGTTTCTCTCTATTCCTGCCTTACAATACAAGTTTGCACATATATGGCGGTTTATCTCTACAGGCCTTAAGTCGCCTTTTAGGCCTTGGGCCCTTAACTAACCCGCCATCTCCAGGAACTATCTTGGGCTTCATGAGTCGTCATGAGTATAACCCGGCCCCTCCTGGGCGGGTCATACTAATAATTATATCCCCAACACGCCCCCCTCAAGCCTTAAAACTCGCCTGTTCCCAAGGGGTTGTGCGAATGGCACAGTTGGATTACCCAAACTCGTATTGATGAGGATACCGCAATAAGTGGATACGATATCTGTTTTGACAAGACGTGTCAATAGAGGCCGCGCCTCGAAACGCGAAGCGAGAGGCAAAAAACGTTTCGAAATGTTAAAGAGCCAAAACGTGGCGTTTCACCGAAAAAGTTGTCAGTTGACAGACATTATTTTGATTAAGTATTTCGCCTTCGTGGTTGAGGGTTGTGACTATAATGCAGAGCCGGATACAATTCTTTTATTCAGAAGACTGCTTTGAAGTGTTCGGGAGGAGGAACCCGCCTTGCAATGCCGAAAACAATCCGTGTACCGAACATATCATCATTGAAGACTGATTCAGGGGCTACTGAGGGAATCCTGGATTAGGGGGTCCTCGGGTGTCCGGGCTGTGTGATATGGGCTGGATTGATGGGCCGTGAAGATACAAGGTAGAAGGCCTTCCTCCGTGTCCAGATAGGACTCTCCTATGCGTGGATGGCAAGATTGGTGTCTGGATATGTAATTTCCTTCTTCTGCAAGCCAACTCTGTACAACCCTAGGCCCCTCCGGTGTCTATATAAACCGGAGGGTTTAGTCCGTAGAGGCTATCAAAATTCATATAGACTAGACATCTAGGGTTTAGCCATTACGATCTCGAGGTAGATCAACTCTTGTAACCCCTATACTCATCAAAGTCAATCAAGCAGGAAGTAGGGTTTTACCTCCATTAGGAGGGCCCGAACCTGGGTAAACATCGTGTCCCCTTTGTCTCCTGTTACCTTTGATCCTCAGACGCACAGTTCGGGACCCTCTACCCGAGATCGGTCGGTTTTGACACCGACAGTCGGATCTAGAAGAAGTTCGACTACATCATCCGCGTTATCAAACGCTTTCGCTTTCGGTCTATGAGGGTACGTGGACACACTCTCCCCCTCTCGTTGCTATGCGTCTCCTAGATAGATCTTGCGTGAGCGTAGGATTTTTTTTGAAATTGCATGCTACGTTCCCCAACAGATGTAACACCGCTGCTCCTCTTGTCCCCTCCAGCCAACACTTGCTCCAAAACGATGCCCCCAGGAGGGAGAACGACACCAATGGTGTCGTCATCGTCCGATTCAGTAGATCCAGATCTAGGGTTTCCCTTGGAACATCCTGATCGAGTTGACGTGACCTGCAATGACGATGCCTCGAGAAGGGAACAACACCAGATAGCTGAAACAACACCTTTTTCGTAAATGCAAATGGCATGCACATAAAGGTAATGTTTTCTAAACATTTTAATATCTTATTTGCATTTTATGAGTTTATATAATTTGCTATGAATTTTTAAAGTATCGGTCAAATGATCAAAGGGCACTCAAACGACCTTGGAGACAAATCTAAGGGCAAAACTTAGCAAAGCCGAAGAATAAGGGCAAACCCCATGGGCTAGCACAACTGAAGGCAAAAATGTAATTGTCCCTTGGTTTTGTTTTTGCTCGCCTCATATTTGCTCTCAAGTGAAAATACTGGGTATTTTTGTCTTGTGACACACCCATTTTGCCCTTTGCTTCCACATCACTTCTTCCCTCCAGTATAGTTCCGGCAATTCCTCTTTGATTTTCAGCTTATGTAGCGATAGCCCAACCCTGCATTGCCTGTAATGTAGTACCTCCAGGTCACGGCGTCTACTAGTGCAACGACCACGACTCTGATTGTTTTATTATATTTATATTTCGTGGTTCTAATTAGTGGTCTAATTGGGCGTTTAAGTTTGTTGCATGGGCATGGGCTAAATAAATTGGATAATCCTATTAGATAACCTCGGATAATCCTATTAGATAACCTCAGATAATCCAGGTCACATTTTTTTGAAAATATTTGCACATAGTATAAAATGTTCATTAATTCAAAAAAATGTATTGAATAGAAAATGTTCGAAAAATTGTAAAAGTATCCATAATTTGAAAAATGTTCACGATTTGACAAATGTTCATGAGTTTAAAAAAAGTTCATGATTTAAAAAATTGTTCATGATTTAATGAAATGTAGAGTGATAGTGTATCTTGGTGACGCAGCAATATATGGTCATGACCATTGGAGAATATGATTTTTTTTCCTGTTGCACCGCACGGATCCTTTTGCTATGCTAGTATGCCCTTAATAAAAGGTAAAAATCACACGACCCAACGTGCTAAAACGTGCCACGGGCCGGCTCGTTTACTAAATGTGCCGCGCAAGCAAGTGGCCGGCACGGCACGGCCCGTCTAATAAACATGTGTTTGTGGGCCGTGCCGTGCTGGCCCTTTTGGCTAGCTTCGCTCCCCAGCTTAACAAAAAAAAAGGAGAAACCTACTGACTCCCGACTCCGACTCCCGTCCCCGATTCTCCTCCCGATCTCGCAGGCTCGCCGCCTGCCTCGCCGGACGCCGTCGCCACCACCGGACGCCAGGAGGCAAAGAGCCGGCCCTGCCCGCAGCGCTCACCCAGCGCCCCTGCCCGCCCCACTCACCGGTCGCCCACCGCCGCAGCGCGGCCTTGCCAGTCGGCGCCCGGCAGCCGCCCATTCCGCACTCGGCAGCAGTCCTGCCCTGCGGCCGGCGGTGTGCAGTTGCAGGGGCCAGCCGATTTGAGGCACCTTTTGTCCGTTCCCCAAGTTTTGGTTGGTCTCATTACGAATTTAAGGTTTATATTGATGGATTATCTATCAGGTGGATTATGACAGTGCTATCTGCCACGTACATTAACACACACACACATAATTTTGCACATAATTTCTTGTGTCCAGTTATGTCATCATGATTGATACTTTTTTTTAGGGAATTATGATTGATACTAGAATGTAAATTTTTGCTGTGTCCAATTATGTTATCATGATTGATACTAGAATGTAAATTTTCGCTCTGTCCAATCAGGTGAATCATGATTTTACACAGAATTTGCTGTGTACAATCAGGTGGATTATGATAGTGCTATTCATAAATTATAATTAGTATGTTAACATGTCATATTTGCCCTAGATCCGCCACTGATCAGCGGCGATGGCGATCCGACACTACTGGTCGATGGCTGTCGCGGCCGTCGGGTTCCGCCTCGTTCTGGTGCTCTTCGGCGGAGACCTCCACCTTGCCTCCCGCCCGGAGGTCTCCACCCCCCTCACGTCCCTCCGCCGCCGTAAGCACATCCCCTTGCTCTCAGTCCTTCCCCTGCAAACCCCAGCCCTTTTGTGATGTCAGCGTTCTCGTTTGGCTCCTGTGTATGTTGCAGTGGCAGAAGGATACTGGCTGAAGCAGGCGTCCATGTCACCCTATTCTGGTACGTTACGCACCTCCCCTCTTTGATCGCTTTGCTAACTTTTAGCACTTCACATTTGCAACAGAATGACCCAAATTTTGAGGCCAGGATAGTCGGGTGGGAGGTGGTATTATTAGGTAGTACGAGTATTACAGAGCAATTTTTAAAATGCTTGACTGGGTTTCTACTGAATACTGATAGACATTATTTCATGTTAATTTTTCTGTAATGAACTACTGATAATTCCTGATGGATGAAATATGATATGACTGAATGACTCCTACTTAACATCAGAGGCCTAGACGCTTCTTGCGATTACATCATAAATCTTAGCAATTAGCCATGATATTTTGCTCTTTTTTAATGTTGATGTGTTAACAGTTTGAACTTGTAAATGATGGTCCAGCCTGTTGAATGATCTGTTTTTCAGGTTCGATGTATCATGGTTCCCCTTTGCTTCTATCAGTTCTTGGTCCGCTAACCAGTAAAAGGTGATTGGTCCTTCGTTTTGATGCTTCTTTGATCATTTCTTTGATGTCGCCACTGTTGCTATGTCTCTTCATTTGACCAGATCACCATATGAAATGTTAGCATTCTAACACTCCATGATGTCACAGGTCAGGTGGACACCATTCTCATATATATTGCAGGTAAATAAGTTGCTATGTACTTTTCATTTAAACCAGTATATATTTGTCTAAGATTAATAACTTGTTCAAGTATACCTGATATTCATAGAAGAAAATCAGTTTTATTAGGCTTTACTTTTTATGTTCTTTATCTTGCCCATGGTATCATTCAAACCAAAAAAAATGTAACCATGAACATTTCCACGACTTTTACATTTTGCTGGCAGTTATGTAATATTGCACTCATGAATGCACAACACAGTTTGGTTTTTGTGGCTGTAGATTTTATAGCTGCTATGCTCATTCGGTCAACTGGGCGTACACTCCAAATGGCACGTAACAGAAGTTTGAAGTCTCTTGACCTCACAAAATCAGTGAACAATTCTGGTGAGTCATACTAGTTAATGTTATACTTGAGATGTGCTTTATTATTCCTTGAGCCAAAATTGCCTTTTGTTTGCACCACCCTCTACTTATTTTCCCAAGTACCAACGATCAGAAAGGTTTTGAAATTTTTGATACTTGTGATGGGCAGCTCCGGAAGTGAAATCTTAAGAGATGTTTTATTTGTCAAGTAGTTGTTGTCATTCTAAGCTTTATATTTTCTTAAAGAAGGAAACCCACTTTTTCGACTTTCCTTTACAAGGAATAAAAAGGGTTATGAATTTGCCTCGTGGAATTTAATGTGTATAGTCCTCTGCTTGCCTGATAGTGTGAATTTGTTGTTGGTAAGCGAAAAATATACAATTTTGTCTGGAAAGGTGAATGGAACATTACTCTCTGAGTCAGATGCTTTGTGCTTGTGATGCTTACTAATTGTTTATAGTACTAATTATCATGTTTAGCCTACCCCAACTTGTTTGGGACTAAAGGCTTTGTTGTTGTTGTGTTGTTGTTGTACTAATTATCATGTTTGTTGACACTTACAGTGAACGTAAGCGCAGGAGATACTGCTTCTCTAATATATCTGTGGAACCCTTGGACAATAATCACCTGTGTCGGTTCATGTACATCACCAATTGAGAATTTAATGGTCGTGATAATGTTACATGGAGCCTGTTCACGTAAGTTAAACTCGCCGTGTTTCCCTCTAGCCTTCTCGGTTTTTCGATATAGTATCTCTTATACTTCCTCCGTCCAAAATAAGTGTCGCTGACTTAGTACAATTTTGCACTAAAGTTGTACTAGATCAGCGACACTTATTTTGGGACGGAAGGAGTATTACTTAAACTAGTTGTTTGCCTCATTGTTTGGCCTTTTATTTGGAAAATCCTCAGTTAATAACATTTTTATGGAAGATAGTACAGTGATCTTCAGACAACCTAGAATTGCCCAAGTCTAATGCAACATCCTTGCAAATTTTGTAGGTCTTGCGCCGCTTGCTGCCTTTGGATATGTTATGGCAACACACCTTTCTCTTTATCCTGCAATTCTCATTCTACCTGTATGTGTCACAACCATTTTTTTCAATGTTCAATGGGTTTAGGGTTTAGTACATGCCATTTATCTGCATTGCTGATCAACTATTAGTTTTTCAGGTTGCTCTTTTATTGTGTTATGGTCCAGATACTCCTCCAACTAAAGTATTTCTTCAAAAAGGCTTGAGTGCCAATAAAATTGACATGTCAGATAATGGAAAAGGTACTAGCCAAAAAGGTTTTGGACAATTCTCATGGAAACCAATACTCCACTTCATATTGTGGGTGTTTATCTGGTCATGTTATGTGCTGTCATTGAACAGCATTATTCTAAATAAAGTGGGTGGCCTTCAGGAGATGTTTGAAAAGTAAGTTGTTTGACCATTTAATTCTTTTGTAGTCATCAAAACCGTGTGAAAGAGTGTAATATTTTCTGTTAACTTTTTTTTAATGAAAGGGGTTTCCCCCGCTCCATTTTATAGAATGAAGCACATTTTCTGTTAACTTCCCCCATTCATGGTGAATTTTAAAGGAGAAATGAATACAACTCTTATTTATGAATTCAATTTAATTTTGGATATTTGCATACTCTCATCAGCATTATCGCCTATCCTCCATCCTCTCCATTTCCCCAACATTTCAACTTTGTGTTGGGCCTCATTTAGTCAAAATCGTCCTTTGTTGCAATTGACTGCCTTTATCTGTTACCAAATGCCTAGTATCGACTTGTGTGCGTTGCAATTGACTGCTTTTATCTGTTACCAAATGCCTATTATTGACTTGTGTGCATTGGTTTTGCAGGACATATGGTTTTATCCTTACAGTGAAAGATTTATCACCAAATATTGGTGTGTTATGGTAAGTCTTAAGAAAGTGTAATTGGAACCCAAGTATAGTTTGACTAATCTAATTCGTTTGAGAATTAATGCAGGTATTTCTTTGCCGAAGTCTTCGACTTCTTCAGAAGCTTCTTTCTTATAGTCTTTAATATGAACATCATTTTTATGGTCTTGCCATTGGCTATCCGTTTGAAGCATCGACCGTGCTTCCTTGCCTTTGTTTACACAACAATTGTCGCAATGCTGAAATCTTATCCCTCGGTGAGTATATTTTACATGGTATTTCTGATGGATTTAATCCCTTGACTGCATAAGGTTGATGTTTAGTTTTGTTTCATGTTTTGCTCTCTTGTTTTTATTCCTAAATTCATGCTTATCTTGAAGGCTGGAGATTCAGCTCTATATCTAGGACTTCTAGGCCTATTCGCCAATGAATTAGCAGGTACCTAAACTTCCGGTATCGAATATTTTTGAATTAGTGTGTAGCATTGTAAGAAGTTAATGCTCTTTAACTTTCCATCCTGCAGAGATGCAATTCACCTTCTTCTTGTTTTTTGGATATATTGGAGTCTCTCTCCTTAGCCCTGTCATGCATAACCTATGGATCTGGAGGGTCTCTCTCTCTCTCTCTCTCTCTCTCTCTCTCTTTCTACACACACATGTTGTGTACTGTTACTAACATGACAGTGTTCACAGGGTACTGGGAACGCAAATTTCTACTTTGCGACTGGTTTAGCTTATACCTGCCTTCAGGTAACTATCCCTTTGTGTGAGCACAATATTAAATGTTCCTTAGAATGCTGACTGATTGTTCCTTCAGGTAACATCTCAGCTAGAATAGTCATGTTTCTTAACTTAGAATGCTGAGGGATTGTAGTATGTACAGTTTCTCTTACTTGCCCTTTTGACATATTTATTATATAATTAATGTTTGCCTTTTCTTTTTTACAGACCGTGTTGGTCGTAGAGACTGTAAGTTCAATGATAAAGCATGACAGGAAACTAAGGCTACTTACAAAAGCCTAACATCATTCCTCAGAAGGTCAGCACGTCAGATTCTTTTCTTGCTGGTTCCCTATGATGCGAACTTGCGACCAGTTTGTCGTTCTGGGATTCTGGGTAGATGTAGTGGATGATGTTTCATGTCATGTTGTATTGTACCTCCCACATTTGTACAATATGGACCAGATTGCTTAACCAGGATTAGAGAATGAATATAGGTTTCCTCCCTCGAAGCTAACTATAGTCGGCACTGAATTTCTCCATGAATCCCTTGATTACCGCCTTGCCTGATCTTGGTGAAATTAATCCCTGGTAGTCTGTGCAATCAGCTTGTCATGTAGCCTTTGGATGCCTCTGCTTTCGTTGTCAAGCCCATTTTCTTTCATCTTGGTAAAGCCGAGGTCATTGTCAGTCACACGTTGCAGTTTATTACTCCCTATGTACTAGTACAAACCAATGTTCAGAGATGTTCCTGGCACAGAAACCTTTGAACTGCAACAGAATTTCCTTCCGATCCCAGATAGTAAATTGAGTTGCTGATAACTGATCGAGCGTACTACTTTACCTATTTATTTTTCGTTAATTGTAGTTATTTCCGAGCTTAATTTAGGCTTACCTGTAACCTCATTCGATGATTTTGTCCATATGCTCCAGTTTCTGTGCGTGTTACTCGTGTGCCATGTTGGTTGGTAAATGAAAGACGGGTAGCTTTGTTTGATGTTGATTTCTATGGGCTGACACACGTTTGGGTCTGTCTTTGATATATTCTTTTCTACTAGTCTGTAATCTTGTGACTCCAGCAATTGCATTTGTGTTTTTGAGCTCCTTTTCAGTTGACTAATGCTTACGTAGGTAATCCCTAAAGTCACCTTTGTATCTAGCGTTATCAGAGCATGAGTACAGCTATATGATGTTGTCACATCATCTATAGCCAATCTTATAGCTATATTTTAGATAGAGAGTAGACGTAATAAATCTTGTTTGGTGTTGTAGATATTAAGTATATTTTCTGCTCCCTCTGTCTCATAATGTAAGATGTTTTTGCGAGCTAACATAGCTTGCAAAGACGTCTTATATTGTGGGACAGAGGGAATAGTATAATAAATATAATCAACCTTGAAAATGTCACCACCTAACGAGCTTGGACCGGCAAAGAATCTATTGGCAGCGGCGGCCAGGGTCTGCTCGCGGGGAGCGACGTTTCCACATTCGCTACTAGGCAGAATCCATTGACTCAACCTGTGAGAAAATCGTATAATATGTGCCTTTTATGAACTGCACCGAGCACACTTTTACCGGATAAGCGAGGCGCTCTTTTCTTTCAGCGAGGCGCTGAAGCCTCACTCTCGCGGCCTGCGTGCATGCTTCCCCATCCACCCATGTGTCCAAGAGGAGTTGTTGTCGTGCAAGTTACATCCACTTTCTCCGTGCGGCATCCACCCATGCCCCATCCCAGCCATGATTCCCTCCGTCCCCCTCGGGCGACACATGTTCCCAGTTAACCCCGTGGATGGCTACGTTCGTTCGTTCGATCCCTCCCGGTCACGCCATGCCGATATTTCCTGGATTCTCCTGACCGGCAGGCGGCACGCTCCTTCCCCACGCGCCCCTTTCCTTTGGTCTTTGTCCGAAATTTTCTAGATCGTGCTACACCGTGCCGTCGATGTGTGGCCACTCCATCGACCATTTGGTTCATGCATCCTCATGGCAGAGTAATAATAAGAAGGAAAAAAAAAGGAGGAAGGAACAAACCTACGTACTACACAGTACACACTCATAACTTCATAAGGCTCTGAACCGTCCATCATGCATCATGTACGAATGGGCTGCATGCACAAGACTACAATAATGGCTGATGAGCACTCGTGTTCCGTTTTCTACATGCTAGCACGAGACGGAGCCACAAGTCGCGCCTACAATATTCGCCGGGGGAGAGGTTCATGCATGCACGGCGTGGGCCGGGGACACACGGCGCCGGCCGACCCCGGCGCCGATTTGGCTGGCGTCGTGGAGGTGGTGCCTGGTCGGTGGATAACATAAACTACTCGTCAAGTGGCGGTACAACAAGTACATGGATATTTGGGTGAGATGCATGAGGTGATGTGAAATGAGAGGAGAGGAGAGGGTGGCCTGATTGATTTCTGGCGGCGAGCAAGTTGGCCAAATTGAGAGGCGCCCAGTATGGCCTCGTGGACCTTTCTGCGCTTTTACACGTCCCCTGTCTGCTGCTAGTTGCTCTTGCTTCCTTCCTTTCATTTTTTTCCTTTGCCTTGGACAGGCAGGCCCACGAGAAATTCCCCTGCGCATGCATGTGCCTGCGCTTTTGCCACATGCGGCTGCATATTCCCGTTAGCACATTCTAGTTAAAAGGACATTTGAGGGGAGATTGTTCCCGGAATACCTCCTTTGTTATTAGAGATAAGTGCAGAATTAGTTCCCTCAGACAGGTTATCATCATGAAATCATCACTGTACGCGGGGGTATAGCATGGACGTAATGGGATGACGTCGCTATATATATGGTCGGTGGTAATTGCCCGTACGACTAACGACACTAGAGTCGTGCCGGTTAAAATAATAGAGGAAATAAAAAAAATACTACTAGTGCATTAGATTGAACCTTTCCGGAAAAGTAGATTCACGAGGCGAGAGGAGTAATTTAGCCCAGGATTTAAAAATTAGCCGGTGTCAATTCAAACTAACTTCAAAATAGGTAAATTTTCCTGACATACAATCTATTAAATATTAAGTTGTTTCAGTGATGTCCAAATTTTCATGTAACCAAAAAAAGTTAAACCTTGATCTACACCGCCGTGGCAGAGAGGTGAGAGAGCCATATCAGTTGCAGGGGGGCGGTCGAAGAGGAGCACTCAACTCAAGCAAAGGCTTCGACCGAACTCTGCCAACAAACATCGCCTTGCGCCCTTGCGCCCTCGCCACCATCTAATTTCTGCCATGTTTAACGGAAGATAGACAACATCAGCAGCCGAACACACACGGAGTCGCACCAAGCTCCTGACCAATGGCGTTTCTGTCAGGATGCATAGTTTCATTTATTTATTTATTTGCGATGGAGGATGCATAGTTCCCCAGAGAAACTGAGACTGGCAGAGGTCAACACTCAGCGGTACTATGCCACCATACCACGTACGCGTCAATTATGGCCTGCAAGTTGGGGATTAACAAAAACTAATCCCTACGCTAACCATGAGCCGTACGCTACAATGAGATGCAAACAAGCCTCGTCGTTATTAGCAACTTGCTCTCTTCTTTTTATTTTACACATAGCAAAAGTACGCCGTGTACGTGTCGTCCAACAGCTGCGATCGACTCGACCCGATCGATTGCGTGCTGGATCCAAGTCTTTTTGTCGAGAAAAGTGCCCAAGAAACCACATCATTGTCATCGCCAAACACACAAATGGTTGTCATGTGGTTTTTGTTGTTTCAATCAGATCGCCATCATCATAAGTCATGTACTCCCTCCGTCCTGAAATATTTGTCATCAAAATAAATAAAATCAGATGTATCTAGAATTAAAATACGTTTAAATACATCCTTTTTTATTCATTGTGATGACAAGTATTTCCGGACGGAGGGAGTATACGTTAACACACTCAAAAGTTGACAATTACTCGATTGTGGAAAAGAAAATTCTCTGCTGTTTGTTTCGCTTTGGATCCGTGCTCTGCCGGGATCGCAAGCTCCCGGCCATAGGTTTTCCAGGTCTTTTTAGCGGAAGATTTAGCCCATCAAGGAGTGTAACCGTGCATACACATGGATTATCTGCTCCGAGCACAAATACACCCACATAAACAGTAAATTCTAGAAAAATAGTAAACACAATATAAAAAAACGATCCATTTTTGTAGAGGAACATGGACCGATGTTCTAAGGGTCTGTTTGGTTCCAAATAAGTCACCAATTTATAAGTCAAAAAGTTAAAAAAGTGACTTATTTTGCCAAACAGACCCAACTTATAAGTCACCCCAACTTATAAGTCATAAGTTGCTCCACCCCAACTTAAAACTTACTCCCTCTGTTCCTAAATAATTGTCTTTTTAGAGATTTTAACAAGTGACTACATACGGAGCAAAATGAGTGAATCTACACTCTAAAACATGTCTACATACATCCGTGTGTTGTAGTCCATTTGAGATGGCTAGAAAGATAATTATTTAGGAACGGAGGGAGTATAAGTCACCTCCTTTTGTATGGGTTCCACCACCTTTACATAAAAAAATAGGATGGAAAGATGTGGTCAAGTGACTTATAAGTCAGGTGACAACAAAACATGCGTGAATTATAAGTCAGGTGACAACCAAACAGGCGTGACTTATAAGTCACTGGTTTTAAGTCACCTGACTTATAAGTTAGGTGACTTATTGAAACCAAACAGGGCCTAAGATTCTGAAACATTTCACCTTGAGGAAACATCCATTGAGGCCTATACAAAAAATAATCATAATCTTGGACTCAAAAAGACGCATTTTGGAGCACTCAATTTTGGTCTAGTTGCAGATGTCAGGTCTTTTTGACGGAGGATTTAGTTCATCAAGGTGTGTAAGAGTGTATATACCAGGACTATCTGCTCCTGGGCACAAATATATCTGTATGAACGGTAAATTCTAGAAAAAGTAAATAAAAATAAAAAAGTCAGAATTTTTTTGTAGATAAAACATTAACAAATGTTCTGACATTCTGAAACAAATTACCATGAAAAGAATCCATGGAGGCCTATACCAAAAAATAAATAAATTCAGGACTCAAAAAGTCTCATTTTGGAGCACTCAATTTTGGTTTTTGGCGTGCACACCTCTGCGGATGTCCCTTTGTGGCGAAACTTTGCTGGATGTCAAAACTTCTGTTGATGTTCATAAAAATAAATCTTTTTTTGTTTTTATACTATTTTTCGGAATTTAGTGTTCCTACAGGTTCATGTATATATATACTCCCTCGGAGGGAGTAGATTAGTGACGTGGTGCAGCTGCATAGGTCACAACTAATAGTAGGCCCCAAATACCAAGTTAGGCAAGAGTGAGGTTGGACAACTCTGGAGTGCACATGATTGGCTACGAAAAGAGTCTGGGTCAGCAAAGTGTACAAGCTTACAATAATATTTTTCATTCTAGAGTACAATGTACCCCAAGCTTAGGATTGAAGAAACCCAAGCGCGCAGCTAATGTTTCTTGTGATAAAGTTACAAACTCAAATTATAGAATATCTTCGGTCAAAATGGAGGATTTGTGCATATCTACCACACTGATAGATCCAAACTTGCTTGCTTTAAGGTCATCTTTACAAGCTAATCCGCCTCACAAATATAACTAGGAGTAGATAATTAAGCAAGCCACAATACCGACTTGGGGAGGAAAAAACACTTCGCACGGTCGTCCTCAGAGGGCCACCACCTTAGGACGCCCGCAGGCGAAGCTCGCTTGAGTGGAGGGGCCGATCGGGGCTATCCACGAGACGTGGCGGCCTGATCGGCACGGATCATACCGTGGGTTTCCCGAGGAGGGCCCTGGCGTGGATTGATCTGGTGGCGGTGCTCCTGGACGTCGTGGTGTGGGGAAGCTGGTGGGTGTGGCAGAGGTCCGGATTGGTGATGGCAATAGTTGGGCTCTCAGTCGGTGATGTAAGTATCTTGGCATGGACGAGGTGGCTGCAGCCGAGGATCCTTTTGTCCACCGGTCGTCCCTCTCCCACGACGGGAACGAACTGGTGGGGATGTTAGCCATGGCTAGATTCAGGGAGGTGAGATCATCAACATGATTCTAGTGTTTTCTCCAATGGCATAGGTGGGCCTTGGGGCTCTCTAAGCGCCAGGATCCGGCCAACGAGAAGGCGTCAGCTAGTAGAAAAGTTGCTCGTAGTGACGGTTTCAACAAAAATTATGCAGTCTCCAAGTAAAAAAAGCATGATCTCGTCTTTGGATCAGGCATTGTCGACGTTCTTACACACATTGTGGCCTTGTTGATGGTGTTGACTTGAAACGTGGCTGAGAAAATCCCAAAGTTCGACATATGGTTGGACCCATCAACACTTGTGGTGGTTCATTTTGAAAGCTCTCTAGGAGTACCGTACTTATCATTTTTCATTTACATGTCAGTATGTAGATTATTGTACATGGTCATGAGGTTTGTGGTATGCTTTTGGAGATATTGCTGCAAGGCAGGATGGCATTGGATTTTTTTTGTTTTATTTTTTTATAAGCTACTAGTCAGTTGGGCATTGATGTTTGGTCGACAATATTGTGTAGTCAATGCTAACATATGACTGCGTGCACAATATGCATCTGTCAAGGCTTATTCTCTTCTTCAAAGAAATATATATTCATTAAGCAAGTGTAGGTAAGAGCAAGCACAATCGAGAGATATAAACGGGCTATAAGAGATGTGACATCGGATTTATGTCTAGTTGGAGAAGAGAGGAGAGGAGAGAAAAGAGAAGCGAGCTATAAACTTACAGCCGGCTATAGCATGGGCTCCAACACCCTTTGTGAGAGAAAGATGTGGGCCACATATTAATAGTATAGCATACAAGTATGACTAATTACTGTATGAGTGGGCTATTAGGTTAAATATAAGTGACGTGCCAACTCCATAAAGTGGATTATTGGCTACACTATAGACTATGCTCTAAGGGCTCTCCCAATGCAGGTCTCTTAGCATTGTTTCATTGGTATTTTGTTGATGCGGCATAGTAGTTAATGAAGGGAGAGATGGAGGGTGTAGCTTAGGCATCTTCCAATGCACAAGTGCTTAGATGAGGTGCTAAGGGCATCTCCAACGCGGACCTTGCTCAAACCGCCCGCATACACCCAGACCGCGCAGTTTGGATCCTGGAAGCCATCCAACGCGGGCCTGCATCGGTCCGCCAAGCGGTCCTATTTTTTCCACAAACTGGAACCAAAAGTCGGGGAGGGGGGCTTTGCAGGAGTCCGGACGCGAGACATGTTGGACTCTTACACCCATGGCCCACCAAAAAGAAAGGCGAAGCCCGCCCTTTGTTGCGTCCCGCACGATTTTCACGCCAAAATCCCCAAATCTGTTCTTCTATCCCACTGCTCTCCACCCATTTCCCGCCCTTTTCTCCCACTTTCTTCTTCACTGCCGCTACCAACGCACGGAACTGGACGAGGAACCTGCCGTGATGGAGGTGGTGGAGGTGCTGGAGGATCCAAGCATCACCCTCGCCCAGAGGATCAACTCGCCATGTCACAGTGAAGGCCGCAAAGGAGGCAACGCTCATGAATGGAAGGGCGGCGGAGGGCGTGTTGATGGCATCTGTAACAGTGGGTGTGCTAGTCACGGACGTGGTGGAGGTTGTGGCTAGGGTCGCAGAGGCCCGATGGTGTCACCCGCCGTCCAGACGCCGCCATGGCCGGAGCATTACAAGGCTCTATACTACTACACCGCCAAATAGCTCGGTAGGCAGTCCACGACAACTGCCGCCGGGCAAGTGCCTTACATCATCGACGTCAATGAGGGAGTCCTGGACTAAGGGGTCCTTGGGCATCCGGCCTGTTATTCATTGGGCCGGACTGATGGGCTGTGAAGATATGAAGGCCGAAGACTATACCCGTGTCCGGATTGGACTTTCCTTGGCGTGGAAGGCAAGCTAGGCGACCAACTATGAATATTCCTTCTTATGTAACCGACTCCATGTAACCCTAGATCTCTCCGGTGTCTATATAAACCGGAGAGCGTAGTCCGAACAGGCAGATACTCATTACCATAGTCATACAGACTAGACTTCTAGGGTTTAGCCATTACGATCTCGTGGTAGATCAACTCTTGTAATACTCATATTCATCAAGATCAATCAAGCAGTGTCGGTGTGGAACGACACCTATGGGATCACAAGAATCCCTACTACGGTTGCCGGGGGCGCAGGGTTGCAAGAAGAGCAAGATCAGTAGACAGCACAAGGATCGTTTACCCAGGTTCGGTCCGCGAGGATGCGTAAAACCCTAGTCCTGCTTTGGTGGGTGTATTTCAGAGAGTTCTTGAGCTCTCGAACTAGCTGTGGTCGGTCGTGGTTGAAGAGCGAATCCTTCTCCAAGATGCCACGGGCCTCCTTTTATAGTCGTAAGGGCTGCCACGGTGGCACATAGGAGGTGGAAAGGCATCTGATGCCTGAGCTTATCGCTCGTATTCAGGACAAGACGCATTTAATGCGTAGCTTAGGTGTCCACTTGCTTTATCGGGGACGGGGGCGAGGCCCATCCTGTCCGTCGCCGCCCCTCCTCGCTTCGACACGCGCCTCGGCCAGTGATGCATGCGGTGCCATGTAGGCGAAGCGGGCAGGGGGGTGGCGCGGTGAAACCTTCACGAAGATCTGCATGCCGCCACGCAGGCGCTTGATGAGTTGGCCTGGGAGCTGCATTTTGCCACACAGGTTCCCGCCCAGCTGGTTGGGCTCGCAGCTGCATGTGAACGGTGGTGGAAGCTTGGTTGACGTGGGCCTGGCGGTGGCCCTGCTGGCGTTCTTGGCGAGGGCCTTGCTGGGTGGCCCGGCAAGGGTCTTGCCGTGTGGCCCGGCAAGGGTCTTGCCATGGCGCGCCGTCGTCCCCAGCAAGGGCCTTGCCGGGGGTCTGGTGGCCTTCCTCGGCAAGGATCTTGCCGAGGATCGTCGTCTTCTAATCCTCATCTGATCTTGAATATGTCTTCACAAAGATTTGCATGCCACCACAGAGGCGCCTTCCCGAGCCCTGGACCCACGTGGATGATGGCGTTGGGGACTGTGGGCTCAAGGGTGGCTCGCTCTGTTGGTGTGGGGCGAGCTTCTTGACAGGGTCTTCTTGGGGCTCTTGAGGCTGCCCGGCAAGGGTCTTCTGGGGAACCTGCTTCGATCCTCTGCTCTTTGTGGTCTTGGTCTTGGTGTTGCTCGATCATCTTGAGCCGGTCTTACCTTGGCTCACCTCCTGATGCCTTAGCTGACCGTGGTAGCGGCTCCGATTGCCGTGCAGGGTAAAGGGTACAAAACGCACCCCTCTTTTTGTACAGCGACAGAGCCCCGGCCTGGGCCACACATAAGCGTGACACGTTGTTGGGTCAGGCCCAAAGCGGTCTTGTGGTAGGCGGGCGGTTTTACCGCGGTAAAACTTTTCACGCGCTGTGCTTCCCACGACCCGCGCGCGCGACGTGGCGTGGAGGGGTGTGCGTGACGTGGGCGGCATGCGTGGGGCGGTTTCCGCACGCATGCGTCACATCGTAGTAAAGAGGCGGCTCGCGCCTTCCCGTAAAGAGGAGGCGGGGCGCGACTCATTCTTGAATGGGGACGGGCCGCGGTCTTCAAGGCGTCCACTCCCTATGATCACGGGTTGGGGAGATGTCGCTTCACCCGTCCCCTCAGTTCTGCACATCCGCCACACGTCCTTCATGCGCCTGGGGTGGCAAGCGGTGGAGGCGAGAAACCGGGCCGTCGCGGGTTGGGGCAGCGGGTCGGTCCTGATTCCCTGCGCCTTCAGTGGCTGGATTGGCCGAGCGGGCGGCCGAGCCCCGACCCCGTCCCTTTATAAAGAGGGGGTGGGGGGATGGCGTCCCGCATTCTCGTGTCATCTATCTCTTCTTGCTTCTGCTTCTTCCTTTCACTCGCCATGGAGAAAGGGAACCAGGGTCCCTCGATGGTGGCGGCGAGGGTCGCCGCTCGACAGCGCGCCCCTCCTCCTCCTGAGCCCGTGGTGGTGGAACCGGCCGCGAGGGGAAGGAGGAGGGGGGCGAGGCCATGGGCGAGGCCGGGGCAGAGGTCGTAGTGCTTGGTGAAGGGGAGGACAGGGCGGCGCGCCGGCTTCGCCCCCGCCAATGGTGCCTTTCCTGATGGAAGGCCATGTCGAAGACCAGCCCCGCGAGTTCTTCATCAGGCTGCGCCGGCCTCCGCGTCGTCGTCTCTGTCTTCCCGCCCCGTTCGCTCGGGAGATGGAGCGTGACCGGCCCCAATCCCTCATATTGCACATGAGGGGTTGTGGAAATGGGGGCACGCGGGTCGACATCGACTTCCCGGCTCCTCGGGTCATGTACCTCCGCCGTGGGTGGAAGAGTTCGCTCGCATCCACAGCCTGACGGCGGGGCTCTTCCTCTACTTCAAATTAATGGAGGACGGCCTGCTCTCCGTCAAGGTCTTCGGAGAGTTCGGAACTCACCTGAAGTGCTGCGTGGAGAGCTCCTCTGATGGAGATTCCGACGATGGAAGCTCTTCCTCGAGCGAAAGTGATGAGGAGGATAGCGGGGTAGATGACAGGGACGAGTCCGACTAGGCGTCAGACGCCCCGTGCTTGGGCGGGTGCGGCAGCAAGAAAGATCTCTGCACTGGCCGCTCCTCCGCAGAGAGGCTTGCCGGGCGGGGCCGCTCCTTGAACTTCGGGCCGTCTCCTTGGGCGGTGGCGTCGGGAGGCTGCGGAAGAGGAAGAGGCGGGCGGCAAGGCCGTCAACTCAGAGTCTGTGCACCGACACCTTCATCAGCGTGTTGCGGTCCTGCCGCCTCGTCTTCCAGCTCCTTCCCGGCACCGTCATCACCGGCCCACCTGTGGGGCGGCCACCGAGGTGTTCTCTTGGTGCTACGCTGCTCGTAGCTCGCCTATCGCCTTTCGCCTTTCGCCTCCTTGACCTGCCTCCCGAGGAGAGGGACAAGAAAGGGATTCTGAGCATATTATCTCTTTTTAGTTTGTAAGCTCATGGGCCTTTGTTAAATTTAAAACTTGTAATCCCCTTGCCCATGTTTTTTATCTCGCATGAACTGTACCTGTATGGGATGTTTTTAATGAAAAAGGGATGCTTGCCGGGTTTTTTCGTTCGTTGGTAAATCCTGCGACAAGGAGCGAATCCTTCTTATTGTTTAAGATAGTTTTTCGCCCGGCAACAGGCCTTGCCGCCCCCACTCCACTCGACCATTCTCGCGCTCTTGGCGGAGGCAGGGATGAGGTGGGCTTTAGGCTCCTCGTTCTACCTCCTTGCCGCCGCGGCTACAACCAAATCCGAACCCAGGAAATAATCCTTAGGTATAGGAAAAAAGGGGAGCACGACAGCCTAGAGATAAAAACGAGGTTTCACATACCCCAGTCCGGTTCCGAAATGCATGACAGAGGATAAAAGACTATCTGGATCTGCAGCCCCCGGCAATCTCATCTTGCCGCGGTTGGATCCTTGTGCTTGCAGCCCCCGGCAACTTTGGTTTGCGGGGTCGAGGTGCCGATCCGTTTCCTTCTTTCCAAGTAGCTCGGCGAAGTGCTCATGTGCCTGCGAACCAAGGAGGACAAAAGGAACAGATAGACAAGACTTTTCGACCTCTAGGCTAGGGGTTAGTCGCCGCTAAGCACTATCAACCCTAACCAAGGAAGAGACTCGACCTAGCATGCATGCTATAACTTAGGCGCCAGCTTTGTTCATTTATGCTCGAAGTCTGCGCTGGCTTTGTCGAAGGGTCACATGCCTTGCATAAAAGCTTGTACAAAAGGTGGCTTGCGGGAGGCCCAAGCAAGCGCCTTATTAGTAAAACTTAGGAAGATGCTCGATGTTCGAGGAGTTGCTCATGGGGCGGCATCTTGGTCTCGAGCCGGATGCGCGGGCACAGTGACTCGTATTACCCGATAAGGGCCTTCCCACTTCAAGGTCAAATTGTTGGTATTCTTGGCGATCGAGCGGGCGAAGAACAAGGTCGCCTTCCTCAAAGCTTGGGCATGAACCTTGCGGCTATGGTAGCGGCGCAAGGCTTGCTGGTAGCGCTGCTCTCTCACCGCCCAAGACTATCTTCCTCAAGGAGCGTCGCGTCATCTTGGCGAATCGCTCTTGCTCAAGCTCATCATAGCGAGCACTCGAGGTGACCCGTATATGAGTTCTATGTGGAGAACTGCTTCTGCCCCGTAGACCAGGGCAAAAGGTGTCTGGCTGGTGGCTCGATTTGGCGTCGTCCTGATCGACCAAAGAACCGCCGACAATTCATCAATCCAGCGCCTTCCGCTCTTGCGCAGATTGACAAAAGTCTTTGTCCTTAGGCCTCGCAACACTTCAGCATTTGCCCTCTCCGCTTGGCCGTTGCTCCGTGGGTGTGCCACGGAAGCAAAACAGACCTTGCTGCCGAGCTCTTGAATGTATTGCATGAAGGTGTGGCTCGTGAACTGCGTGCCGTTGTCGGTGATGACTCTGTTTGGCACACCATAACAGCAGGCCAGTTTCTTGAAAAACTTGACGGCTGACTGAGCAGTCACCTTTCTCACTGCTTCCACCTCCGGCCACTTTGTGAACTTGTCGATCGCAACATACAAGTACTCAAAGCCCCCGACAGCGCGGGGGAAAGGGCCTAGTATATCGAGCCCCCAGACCGAGAATGGCCAGGAGAGAGGGATTGTTTGAAGGGCTTGAGCTGGTTGATGAAGCTTCTTTGAATGGAACTGACACGCTTCACACTTGGTTACTAGTGCCGTTGCATCCTGGAGGGCGGTGGGCCAGAAGAAACCTTGACGGAACGCCTTCCCGGCAAGGGCCCTCGACCCTATGTGGGAGCCACATATGCCTCCATGTATCTCCTCCAACAACTCCAGTCCTTCCTCCCGGGGGATGCACTTCAATTTCACACCGTTTGGCCTTCTCCTGTACAAGACGTCATCGACGAACTGGTACAGGGCAGACCGACGGGCTACTTTTTCCGCTTCTTCCTGCTCCTCAGGAAGCTCCCTTGTTTGGAGGAAATGGATGGTATGCTGTGCCCATGCCGGAGCCTGGGACTCGACGGCAAGGACCAAAGGCATTTCTTCCGCCATGGGAGCGGCTGTCTCTACGGCCAGGGCTTGACGCCCTGCCGGAGCCAGTTGCTCTTGGGCAGGTTCAACGTCCATGGCAGCACCCTTGCCGGCGGCCCCAGGGGGCTCGTTAGGAAAGTACTTGCCGGGACCTGACTTCCTCCGCTTGTTCTGCCCCATTGATGGCTCGGCGGATGGTTGAGTTAGCTGGAGCAAAAAGGTACCTGGTTCCACAGGTAGCTTGAATGCAGCATGCTTTGACAGGTAATCGGCGATGTCGTTCTCCACTCGGGGGATGTGCTCGCTTGGATACCGTCAAAGCGTTCCTCCACTTCCTCACCTCATCTCGTAAGCTTCCATCAATGGGCTCGATAATCCTTGTTGACTGTCGACAACGAGCTGCGAGTCACCCCCGACGATGAGCTTCTTAACCCCGAGGTCTGCCGCGATCCTGAGACCGGCAAGCAATCCCTCGTACTCAACAGTGTTGTTGGTGGACATCTCCCTGGGGAAGTGCATCTGAATCACGTACTTGAGGTGCTCTCCGGTGGGTGCGACGAGCAGCACACCGACGCCAGCGCCTTGCGGCGAGAAAGCCCCGTCAAAGTACATGATCCAGTCGCGGTCTGCTTCCTTGCCGGGGAGAGTGGTCTCCTGGATTTCTTCGTCAGGCGTCGAGGTCCATTCTGCAATGAACTCCGCCAAGACTCTGCTCTGAATGGTCGAGGTACTTTCAAACCTTAAACCAAAGCTTGACAACTCCAAGGCCCATTCCACAATCCTTCCAGTCGCATCCGGGTTGTGCAGTATCCGTTGCAATGGGAGGCGGGTGACGACAGTGATCTCGTGGGCTTGGAAGTAATGACGCATCTTCCTCGAGGCCATAAGGAGGCCGAAGAGCAATTTCTGCACACCGGAGTACCTCGATCTAGCTCCCTGCAAGAGGGAGCTGACAAAGTAAACCGGGTGCTGCATCTTCTTCTTCCTCTGCACTACCTCGCTCGACTGCGCGGGCACTGCCTTGGTGGCATCAGACTCTGCCGGGGGCCGCGCCTTGCTGGCACCAGGCCCTGCCGGGGGAATCTTTGGCTTGCCATCCGCTAGTTCTGCTGCCGCCACTGCCTCCTCGTCGACCTCCCTCTATGCCACCAGTGCGGTGCTGACCACTTGATTCGTTGCCGCCAGATATAGCAGCAATGGCTCTTGAGGTTTAGGCGCAACCAATATTGGCGTGGAGGAAAGGTATTTCTTCAGATCCTGCAATGCTGCCTCGGCTTCTGGGGTCCACTCCATTGGGCCTGCCTTTTTCAAGATCTTGAAGAAGGGAAGGGCGCGCTCGACGGACTTGGAGATGAATCGGCTCATGGCGGCAACGCATCCGGTGAGCCGACACACATCCTTGATCCGCTTGGGCGCCTCAATCTGCTCAATAGCCTTGATCTTGTCTGGGTTTGCCTCGATCCCGCACTGCGACACAAAGAACCCGAGAAGCTTGCCGGATGTAACACCGAAGACACACTTCTCAGGGTTCAGCTTGAGATTGATCTTGCGCAGGTTGGCAAGTGTCTCTTCCAGATCTTGCACAAGAGTTGGCCCGTCCTTGGTTTTGACCACTATGGCATCCATGTATGCCTCCATATTTCTATGGAGCTGAGGTTCAAAACCAATTTGGACTGCTCTTGCGAATGTTGAGCTGGCACTCTTCAACCCGAAAGGCATCCGTAAAAAGCAATACGTACCACATGGGGTGATGAATGCTGTCTTCTCTTCATCCTCTCTTGTCATGAAGATCTGGTGGTAGCCTGAGTAGGCGTCGAGGAATGATAATCGATCACACCCGGTGTGGACTCAACAATCAGTCGATCTTGCCGCAACGGAAGGGGTCCTTAGGACAAGCCTTATTAATATCTGTAATCAATACACAACCTCCACCTCCCATTCGCCTTGCGCACCACTACCGGATTGGCCAACCACGTCGGGTGGAGCACTCCTCTCACCAAACCTGCCGCTTCCAACTTCCTGATCTCCTCTGTGATGAACTCCTGCCTTTCTAGAGCCTGCTTTCTAATCTTCTGCTTGACGGGCCGCACGTGGGGACAGACAACTAGGTGGTGCTCAATCACCTCCCTGGGAACACCGGGGATGTCGGACGCTTGCCATGCAAACACGTCGGCATTTTCCCTTGAGGAAGGTGACGAGCGCTTTCCTATTTGCTATCGAGGTGGGGCCTATGGTGAAGGCCCCTCCGTGCCATCCTCCCGACGGGCACCTTCTTGGTCTGCGCGGCTCGGCTCTGATCTCTTGCTCTTGTCGGTGAGAGCTCTCAGCACGTCCTCAGCGGTAGCACAACACTCCGAGGAGGTGCGCTTGCGGAGTGGGTGCGAGAGGTCTTGCCGGGCTCCTTCTTCCCTCCGAGCCTTGGTGGCAGGAGCAGGTGCCTTGGCGGCAGCTGCTGCAATCGCTTCCCGATAGAGTTGGTCGGCGCAGATCATTGCGTCCTTCTTGTCGGAGGGGCGGAGATGATGGTCAATAGCCGGGCATCTTTAGCATGTTGTAGGCGTGGTGCAACGCCGCCATGAACAGCTAGTGCGGGCGGCGAGGATCCGTTGTAGGGCAGGGGATCTCGGCCACGTCGAAACGATCCTCTCAAATCCCCGTAGTTCAACTCTCCTCCAAATGTCGCAGGCGGTGTGACCTTTCCCTTGGCTGGCTCGTCCCGGATTGACCCCTTGAAGCGTGCCCGTCTCCTCGAGGTCTCCATCGAGGGATTTGTAGCGTTTGATCACGACAAAGCGAGATCAGGTTCAGACGGCCCGCCTTCAACCAACATCTTGTTCACCCTAAGGTTGCGTGTCGTTGGTGAGACCAACAATGGCAAACACCCGACCGCTGATAGTGCGGTCGAGGTGGTCCTCGGCGTCAAAGATGAGGCGTCTTTGGACCACATCGGCGACTTTTGGGCGTCGAACGACGGCTCTGCTGCTGTAATCTCACGCGCTTGCTTGAGCCGGGCGGTGAGAGGTATCACGATGGCGCCGCCATCGATGCACATGGCCTCCGTAGCTACGGAACCCTTGCTCACCAGACTAAATCGTCCTCGTCGTGATCATCGTCTTCTTGTTTCTTGTCGCGGCCCTGGGCGGGCCTCTCTTGCTGGTTGTCCTTGCCGGGGCGGCCTCCTTGGCTGCCACGCTTCTTGCCAGATCCCTTAGCACCGTCCTGGTCCTTCTCCTTGTCCCGCCTCTCGTACTCAGCCTTTTGCTTCTCAGCAAGAAACTCGACTTGTCGGCAGTTCTGGAGGTCGTGGCCCTTAGTGCGGTGGATCTTGCGGTATTGCTTGCGGAGCTTCTGGCTTGCGGTAGCCGCCAAGGCCCGGCAGGCGGCGCACCCGGCAATCTCCTTGCCGGGGGCGTCTGCCTTGACCTTCCTGCCGGCACCGGTATCGTCAGATCCCTCAATGGCAAGCACGGCCTTGCCTTTGCGTTTCCTGTTGCGACGCGGCTCTTCTTCGTCGGGTGGCGGCGTCTTCATCAGTAGAAGTCGGTTTCGCGCGGCGTCTTCGCCGGGTACTTCCTACCTCTTCAACCTGGGCGCACCTATCGGCCGAACGTAGAGCTTCGGCCACATCCTTAACCTTGATCGCCGCCAGCTCCTCCGCATCTTGCGATTGCGCGTTACGGTGGAGCGCGCTAATCACAGCGGCAGAGATGAGCGTCGGGGATGTTGTACTACACGGCTGAATCTCTGGATGTACTGCGCGGGTCTCCCTTCCTTCTAGGGAATGATATGCGAGATCAACGGCACGGCCATGAGCTTGGTGGCCTCCTATGAAGGCGTAGCGAACTCATGGCACATATCGACCAAGAAGAAATGGAATCCACCGACAAGTGCATCAACCAAGACATCACATTGGGCTTGGCGCGGTGGGAAATAGTTGGCAAGCACCTTGTTGTCGCGAGCCCTAGCAGCTGCATCAGCGATGGTGTGAATCTTTGAGAACTTCGGACGGATGGGTCTTGCCAGTGTACTTCTCGCCGACATCAGGCTTGAATGTGCGGTGGGACGACCACTGGAACTGCCGCAGCTCACGGGTAAAAGCAGGGCAGCCCACCTCGTAAGGCAGGCCGCCGGGGCCCCCCGGTGCCGGGTGGTCCATAGCGGGCCCCGCCCGCTTGTCCGACTGGCGGCGCGTTTCATGCTGGCGCTCGACGGTGGTTCGAGCGTCTTCGTGAGCTCGCTCCCGAAGGACTGGCGCTGGTCGGGGAGGTCGCGGGTCGGACGGCCTTCTGGAGATGTTATCCTGGCGTCGTCGCGACGAGCCGACGCCAGCGGTGGCGAGAGGAGGAGAGTGCACCGTGGCCATAGCTCCCCCGGTCCTCCCAGCGCCAGCATGTGGTGGCTTGGGGGAGCACCGACCCGAGGGCCCCGCCGGTCGTGGATCATCTTTGTTTGCGACAGCGACGAGGCTCCGGATGGTGGCCCTCCACTCGTCGAGCTTCTCCGCAGTAGGAGGGAAGTCGAGGAGCAGCTGTGCGCGCGCCAAAGCTTCCGCTGGTGTGGGCGGCGGCGACAGCTGCGTGGATCACGGTGCGCTTCGACTTCTAACTACGTTAGAAGGAGCTCCATTATGACCCAGCGGCTGCGTGCCATTTCAGCCAACGCTTCGGCGAGCGTGCTGGACCCCTTCATCTTGCGGGTGACGCATAGGGCTCTTCCCACGGCGGTGCCTAGGGTCACCAACGTGGTGATGCTGCTCGGCGTGCACACCATGGGAAGAGCGCGCGGTGATCGCCGGTGTGAGCGTCTTGGAGGTCGCTGCGCCGCCCGGAGGTGGCACAGCGACACCCCTGGAGGAACCCGCGCCGCCTGCGGGGGGCCCGACTCCGTCTTTGGATCTAGCGCGTGCGGCTGGTCGTCTGGCCTGACAGCGCCGCTGCGAGGCTATGACTGCTGGCGATCTTTGGTGCTTTCGCGGACCACGGCCGGGTCCTGTCGCGACGGTCCAGCTGTTCGTCCGCTTGCGACCGGCACGGGCCGTTCGGCTCCTAACGAGCCGATCGCCGTGGCCATCTTCTTCTTAGGAGCCATGGCGATGAAGAACTGCTAGGCTGACTACTAGACCAGATTCTCACAATTGCGCCCCCTACCTGGCGTGCCAAAGATGTCGGTGTGGAACGACACCTATGGGATCACAAGAATCCCTACTACGGTTGCCGGGCGCGAGGGTTGCAAGAAGAGCGATGTCGATGAAGCAGCACAAGGATCGTTTACCGAGGTTCGGGCGCGAGGATGCGTAAAACCCTAGTCCTGCTTTGGTGGGTGTATTTCAGAGAGTTCTTGAGCTCTCGAACTAGCTGTGGTCAGTGCGTGGTTCGGAAGAGCTGAATCCTTCTCCAGTATGCCATGGGCCTCCTTTTATAGTCAGAAGGGGCTGCCACAGTGGCATAGAGGAGGTGGAAAGGCGTACAGTGCCCTGAGCTTATCGCTCGTATTACAGGACAAGACACATTTAATGCGTAGCTTAGGTCTCCCCTTGCTTTATCGGGGACGGGGGCGAGGCTCTTCCCGTCCGTCGCCGCCCCTCCTCGCTTCAACACGCGCCTCGGCCAGTGATGCGTGCGGTGCCATGTAAGCAGGCAGGCAGCTGAGGTGGCGCGGCGGTGGAGCCTTCACGAAGATCTGCATGCCGCCACGCAGACGCTCGATGAGTTGGCCTGGGAGCTGCATGTTTCCACGCAGGTGCCCGCCCAGCTGGTTGGGCTGGCAGCTGCATGTGAACGGCGGTGGAAGCTTGGTTGACGTGGGCCTGGCGGTGGCCCTGCTGGCATTCTTGGCGAGGGCCTTGCCGGGTGGCCTGGCAAGGGTCTTGCCATGTGGCCCGACAAGGGTCTTGCCGTGGCCTATTGTCGTCCCGGCAAGGGCCTTCTTGAAGGTCAGTGGCCTTCCTCGGCAAGGATCTTGCCGAGGATCGTCGTCTTCTAATCCTCATCTGATCTTGAATATGTCTTCACAAAAATCTGCAAGCCACCATAGAGGCGCCTTCCCGAGCCCTGGCCCCACGTGGATGATGGCGTTGGGGACCGTGGGCTCAAGGCTGGCTCGCTCTGTTGGTGTGGGGCGAGCTGCCCCGACAAGGGTCTTGCCGGGGCTGCTGAGGCTGCCCTTAGCAAGGGTCTTGCCGGGGGAACCTGCTTCGTCCCTCTGCTCTTTGTGGTCTTGGTCTTGGTGTTGCCCTGATCATCTTGGGCTTCGGTCTTACCTTGGCTCACCTCCCTGCTGCGCTTAGCGTGACCGTGGGCGCTGCTCATTGCCTGCAGGTAGAGGGGTACAAATACGCACCCCTCTTTTTGTACACCGACTAGCAGGAAGTAGGGTATTACCTCCATAGAGAGGGCCCAAACCTGGGTAAACATCGTGTCCCCCATCTCCTGTTACCATCGATCCTAGACGCACAGTTCAGGACGCCCTACCCGAGATCCGCCGGTTTTGACACCGACATTGGTGCTTTCACTGAGAGTTCCACTGTGCCGTCGACAAAAGGTTTGATGGCCCCTTCAATCATCGATAATGACGCTGTCCAAGGAAAAACTTTCCTCCCCGGACAGATTTTGGTGTTCGGCGGCTTCGTACTGCGGGCCAACTCGCTTGGCCGTCTGGAGCAGATCAATAGCTACGCCCCTGGCCATCAGGTCAGATTTGGAAGCTTGAACTACATCGCGGACATCCGTGGAGACTTGATCTTCAACGGATTTTAGACCGCGGCCACCTCTCCCCTTTGCCCCGATGAGCATGGCTTAAACCTGTTATCGGGCCCCATCCAAGAGATAGCTCCTGCAACGGCTTCAGCCTTAGATCTGGAGCAGATCGAGTCATCCGAAGATGGGAAGCTCAACCCCGTCACGGAGGCTGCTGATCCCGCGGCGTTGGAGCCACACACAAATTTTACTTCATATGATATCTGCATCAACGGAGCCCCGGACTCGTCTCCGGTGACAAGTTCCGAACCCTGCGAGTCCGCGGATACTGAACTCAATCGGTTATCGATTTTCAAGTTCAGCGTCGCAGACGTCTTCCAACACTCGCCCATGGGCGACGTACTAAACTCACTAAAAGACCTATCCCTGGCAGGTGAATCGCCGCCGAACTATGTTCGGTTCGAACTTGCGGCGGATGAAGGAGAACTTTGCTTACCACCCGTCACCCACTTCATAGCCACTGTCGATGACTTAACCGACGTGCTTGACTATGGCTCCGAAGACATCGACGGTATGGACGACGATGCCGACAAGGAGCAAGGCCAAGACCCGCCATTCACTGGACGTTGGACGGCCACCACTTCGTACGACGTGTACATGGTTGATACACCTAAAGGATCCGACGGCGACAAAGAAGAGCCAGATGCGAATAAACCCTCTGAGACGCAGTCCAAGCGCCGCGGCCCAAACACCGTTCTAAGGCTCGTCGCTCAAAAGATGGCAACACTGGCACCGGAGAAAATAGTACTCCGGGCGACGCCGAAAACAAGGAAGACCCTATCGGAGTTGCATCCGAACAGGAGGAACATGACAACAGGCAAGATAACCCTGATGAACAGGCCATAGAAGATGACTCGGAGGATGATAGTTACCGTCCACCCTCCGAGGAGGAGACAAGCCTCGGCAACGAGGACTTCATCGTGCCTGAAGATCCTCTGGAGCAGGAGCGCTTTAAGCTTCAGCTCATAGCCACTGCAAGGAGCCTGAAAAAGAAACAGCAGCATCTTCAAGCTGAACAAGATGTGCTCGTCGACAGATGGACTGATGTCCTAACAGCCAAAGAATATGGCCTCAAGCGCCCATTCAAGAGCTACCCGAAACGCAGACTGCTACCTCAATTCGATAAGGAGGCACCAGAGCACATATCTCCCTCGCGTAATGCGGAACGACCACCACGTGGTCGAGACAGGGCGGCCGACCGGTCACTCCGCGGTCGGGATAAAGCGGAACTCAGGCCAAATAGCAGCCTGCCCCACCGCCCCGTAAAAATAAAGACGGAAGTGTTCGGGGTCACACGTACGACCTCCGGCAGACCCTGGGCAGTAGAGCACGACATACAAGATCGATCTATGGATCACGAGGACGTGCCTCGAGGCACGACGACAGCTACCTATTCGGATGTGACAAACCCAACAACGCCCGGGCCGAATGCCGCAGACGGACTCCATCAGAGCTACGCCGCGATGCGGCCCGATATAGAGGTGCCGCACACCCTCTCTGCTTCACAGATGAAGTACTGGATCACGAATTCCCCGAAGGGTTCAAGCCCGTCAATATCGAATCATACGATGGCACAACTGATCCTGCAGTATGGATCGAGGATTTTATTCTCCATATCCATATGGCTCGATGAGATGACCTCCACGCCATTAAATACCTCCCATTAAAGCTCAAAGGACCAGCTCGACACTGGCTAAATAGTCTGCCTGAGAACTCCATCGGCGGCTAGGAGGACTTGGAAGAGGCTTTCCTTGATAACTTCCAAGGAACTTATGTCCGGCCACCAGATGCCCATGACTTAAGCCACATAGTTCAACAACCCGGAGAATCAGCCAGAAAATTCTGGACTAGGCTCCTAACCAAAAAGAACCAGATCGTGGACTGTCCGGATGCCGAAGCCCTAGCGGCCTTTAAGCATAGCATCCGGGATGAATGGCTCGCCCGCCACCTCGGCCAGGAAAAGGCGAGGTCCATGGCAGCCCTCACGACACTTATGACCCGCTTCTGCGCGGGAGAGGATAGTTGGTTGGCTTGCAGTATAAACACATCCAAAGAAATAGGCCGCTCCGAGGCCAAAAACAGCACCGGCAAGCTCCGACGCAACAGACACAAATGCCGAAGCAATGGTGATTACACCGATGACACTACAGTTCACGCCGGATTCAGTAGCTCCAAGTCCGACCAGCGAAAGAAGCCCTATAAAAGGAGCAGCGGAGGACCATCCAGCTTGGACCGCATACTTGATCGTCCTTGCCAGATAAATGGCACCCCAAACAAACTGGCTAACCATACAAATAGAGATTGTCGGGTCTTTAAACAAGCTAGCAAGATAAACAACAGAAACAAGGAAGGGGAATCACAGAGCGAGGACGATGACGAGGAGCCCCGGCAGCCGAACACTGGGGGGTAAAAGAAATTTCCCCCTCAAGTCAAAACGGTGAACATGATATACGCTACACACATTCCCAATAGGGAGCGCAAGCACGCACTTAGGGATGTCTATGCGTTAGAGCCAGTCGCCCCGAAATTCAATCAGTGGTCGTCATTCCCGATCACCTTCGACCGCTGAGATCATCCAACCAGCATCCGCCATGGTGGTTCAGCCGCACTGGTCCTCGACCCAATCATCGACGGATTTCACCTGACAAGAGTCCTAATGGACGGCGGTAGCAGCCTCAACCTGCTTTATCAAGATATAGTACGTAAAATGAGCATCGACCCCTCACGAGTCAAGCCCATGATGACTACTTTTAAAGGAGTCATACCAGGCGTAGAGGCCCGTTGTACGGGCTCAATAACGCTGGAGGTAGTATTCAGTTCCCCGGATAACTTCCGAGGCGAAGAACTAATCTTCGATATCGTCCCATTTCGCAGCGGCTATCACGCCCTGCTCGGACGAACCGCATTTGCTAGATTTAACGTAGTGCCACATAACGCTTATCTCAAGCTCAAGATGCCCGGTCCATGTGGCGTTATTACAGTAAATGGAAACACGGAACGCTCCCTCCTTACAGAGGAGCACACCGCGCCCTAGCAGCAGAAGTACAAAGCGACCTTCTCAAGCAGCATTATAATCCGGCTGCCGAGCCCCTGGACATCATTAAGAGGGTCCATACCACACTACAATAGGACATCTCGGCTCGTCACGAGCCGAATTAGCAATTTGGCCTCCGTCCCAGCCCCGATGTGGCCATGGCATTAATATTGCGCGTACATAAACTACGCACTCAAAACCCCATGGGTATTTACGGAGGCATAACTCGTTCGCGATCCATAGTACGGCTTGACCGACCCTGGGATTCGCACGCTTTTACTTTTTCTTTTTTACGGGTTTTTCTTATCTTTTCGATGTCGGACAACCCGCTTGCAGAACACACCAAGGAGGCAAGGAGCTCTGGCCTACAAGGGAATCCCTAGGTGGTCTCTACTAAAAGATTGCCATACTTGCTTTTCATACCCGCACGTAGCTCGCCCTTGGTTGCGGCACATTAAATAGCCTTACTTGCTTATCGCATTACTTGCACAAAGTACGCCTCGACGTACTAGTTACATCACAATGGTGAATACTCGGTAGCATCAGCTTATTATTTCATTTTCCCGTTTACTCACCTCGGTATTAATTACTCATTGCACACGTACACCATGGTACATATTACTACGCCAGGGGCTTCATTACACCCAACACCACGGCAATAAAAAGTCCGAACACTTTTATAGTATAGTTCGGCACCCCGAACTTATAGCATTATATGCATCTGCTCCGAATCATGTCTTGGGTCAATGGTTGGGTTGCACGGCTCCTATGCTTACTACCTTACGTTCCGCTATATCGCCTAGGGTAGTAAAGGGAGAACTACTGCGATTGTGTCCTGGTTCTTCCGGACGAGCACCTCAGTAGAGAAAGCCGAAAACTGACTGTCATGATGCGGTGAGAGCCGGTCAGCTGTTCGAGAGGTTCCAAATCGTTAGAGATTTTTTCCGCTTCTTGCGAAGAATTGACCCTCCGATTAGGCGTGTATAGCGCCCCTAGTTCGATCTTCCGAATACCAGGGGCTTCGCCAAATTTTTTAATTGTCAAACTCCTATGGCTAAGTGAGGGCGGTAATGTCGGATTTCGGGTTCCGGCAGACCCTTGAGGTTCGAACACTGGGGTGCGCGCGGAGATCCAACCTTCCACCGTCTCGCACTTCGCCGAATCGCTGGAACCTAAACTACTAAACAGGACAACACAAGAGACACGAGATTTATACTAGTTCGGGCCACCGTTGTGGTGTAATACCCTACTCTAGTTTGTGGTGTGGTGGATTGCCTCTTGGGCTGATGAGGAACAATATAAGGAAGAACAGCCTCATGAGGGTCTGTTTGGTGGGTGTGATGAACTGCTAGGTGATGTTCCGCCGCCTAGCTTGAGGATCGGGTCTCTCGCTTTTCTCTCGATTCCAGCTCTCTCTACCCTATGGGTGGCTACTCCTATTTATAGGCGAAGGCCCCGGCCTCTTCCCAAATATTGAGCGGAAGGGCGCCAACAATTGGCCATTTTGAAGGGGAACAACGGGTACACTTATCCTCGACTAAAGTTGGTCCTCGCCGCCAAAGGCTCGTGATGACGCCTTTGCTTGGGCTCCACGATGACTCCTTCCAGCCGCTGGGGCTGGTCTTGGTCTTGTTGCATCAAACGGATGCCTTTGCTTGATGCTCTCGCCGCTTGCTCCCTTTGCACCAAAGAGGAAAGGAGGACGCTACTGCGGGCTGGCGCTCGATCGGGCGCCCTTGGTCGTCATGGCTTATGCCATGGGCACCTCGCGAGGTACCCTGCCTTGAACTCTCCGCCTCCTCATGAGCCAGCCCGACGAGGCCGTGCCTCGAGGAAGCTCCTTGTCGTCCGCCTCATGAGGCTTGGCCCTCGCGAGGGTCTTGAGCTTATGCTGATGAAGATGGGCTGTCCTGGCCTCCTTCGAGCCACGCCGCAGGCCGCAGCGAGCAAGTCTGGGACCCCTGCTCCTGCACACCGACAAGAGCCCCCGGCCCATGGCGCGCCCAACTTGGCCGAGCAAAGAGGCGAAGGGCAGGCTGAGCGTCATGGGCCCTAACAGCCTCGGCGGCCTTGGGCGTCAGCGTGGCGGTTGATTGACGCGTGTGCACGCTTCCCACGATGCCTCGGTAACCACCCGACCGACAGTCCCCGCATGCGAGTTGGCCATGATTACCGGTGATCGTGGAGGCCGACGGTTGGCCTTCGCCCGGCTATAAGGCACGGAACGGCGCGCGCCTTCCAGCCTATCCTTTCTTGTCTCTCTTTCTTCTCCATGGCTCCACCAAGGAAGTTCTCGGCCGGCAGAAGGGAAGGGCCGCCAGTCGAGTCTTCCTCTCCTCCGCCTAAGCATGGTCGAGGTCGCCTCGTAGCATCCTGTGGCCTCATGGCGGTCCCCATGGTCGTGGGGAGGCTCTGCACTGGCGGGCGAGCGACCGGTCATGGTCGGAGGGCGGCCCTGCCCGTGTCCCCGAGGCCGCCCCCATGCTCAAGCTGCTGGAGTTCATGGTGAGGGAGGAGGAGCCGTCCGGCGTCCGGCTTCAGCTCCCGCTTCCTCCTGGGTGAGCTCCTGAGATGGCACCTGGTGGCCTCTGCCTGTGCATGGCTGCCGCAGCGGGCTTCATGGGCTTTATGGAGGTCTCTGCTGCAGGGAACCTGTTCTTGACCCGCGGCTGGCAGACGTTCGCTCACGCGTGTGGTCTTCGCGCCCGGTGCTCCCTGCACTTCAAGTACGACGGCGACGCCACCCTCTACGTGAGGGTGTTCGGGGAAGACGGTCGCCGCATGGGGTGCTACCTCAAGACGACGATCATGACGAGGACTCAGCCCGGCGTGATGGAGAGGGCAGCAAGCGCGGTCAGGCGATGCCCGTGACTCCTCACGCTTCACCAGCTCTTCTTCGGTGGTGATTCTTCCAGCTGTCGGCCAGCCCCCCGCCACGCCGCGCTTGCTTGGGGGTGGCAGCGGTCTGCTTGCGCCGCGCCCGGTGAAGCGCGAGAGGAGTCCGCCTGAGTTCGAGACGGCTCGAGCCTTCCAAGAGGGCTGCACGGGCGTGCATCACCTGCTTTGTCCTTTCCTTTCTTTTCTCCCGCGTAAAAAGGCAACAATGTGTGGCCCTGTATGGCGTGTTTAGGTTAACGCCGCTAATTATTGTATCTGCTTTTGTTATCCTAATACTGTTCCTTTCATCGTACGCCCATTCGCAAGTGAACTCCAGCCGTGGCCGCGGGGGCGACCGATCCAGGCCCCGTGTTCGCATTGTGCTGCCCGTGAGGCATGGTCAGGAGGGGTGCTCCAGCTGTGGACCAGGGCCGTGAAAACTTGAGCGATAGGGGCAGGAACACTGCTGGGCTCCCGAGGCCTCTGCCTCGCGAGTCCCCACGCAAGAGAAATCGAGGCAGGAGAGCGAAAAAGATCAAAGAACCACGGACCAAAAGAAGGCGATAGTTTCGATAAAAACTCCAAATGGGAATAACTAGTCAACTGCAGAAGCAAATGAAAAAGCCGCGTCCGCACCTAGTCTAGTCTTCGATGTCTTCTCACCAGCTGAGCTAAGTGCTGCCATCGGCGGGAGGGAGCCCAGGCCCGAGGCCGCACTCCGAGACTCCGGGCGTGTACAGCCCCAACTCATTATTACGTGAGAGTGTCACGGGCGGCGAAGCTTCACAGTGCTCGCTTTCTTCACAGTGCTCCGGCCTTTCTTCTGGGAAGTGAGCTTCACGGCGCTTGCCCTCTTCACAGTGCTCCGGCCTTTCCAGAACGCGACAGCTTCACAGGCGTTCGCCTTCTTCACAGGCTCTGGGCCTTTTCCAAAAGAATGAGCTTCACAGGCATTCACCTTCTTCACAGTGCTTTGGGCCTTTTCCAAAAGATGAGCTTCACAGCATTCACCTTCTTCATGTGCTCGGGCCTTTTCCAAAAGATGAGCTTCACAGCATTCGCCTTCTTCACAGTGCCTGGGCCTTTCCAAAAGATGAGCTTCACAGCATTCACCTTCTTCACAGTGCTCGGGCCTTTTCCAAAAGATGAGCTTCACAGGCATTCGCCTTCTTCACGTGCTCGGGCCTTTCCAAAAAGATGAGCTTCACAGCATTCGCCTTCTTCAATGCTCTGGGCCTTATCTTCGAGTGTGTTCCTGCAAATTTGGCCGATGCCGTTTCACGCCTCGGTCCCGGCTCTCGGCTGGTCTCACCTGTCACGGCAAGCCAGTCGCGATGCCATGGACAAGACCAGAGGGTGAGGGCCGGAGAGCCGGTAGGAGCCCCGAGTCACGATGCTCGTGCACCCCCTTTAACGCTGCAAGCTGGGTTAGATGATCAAACTCTACGCCCTCGTGTCCCGGCTCTCGGCTGGTCTCACCCGTCGGGCAAGCCAGTGTCGCGATGCCATGGACAAGACCAGAGGGTGAGGGCCGGAGAGCCCGTAGGAGCCCTGAGTCGCGATGCTCAGGCACCCCCCCTTTAACGTGCAAGATTCCGCCACCCAGGAAAAGGCACCAAATAACAAGCATGGTGGAGCGAGAGCATAATCCTAAGGAAAAAGTAGGAAGGATACATGCCGCTGGGACTAGCCCGAGCGGCTTGGGGATGATGCAGCCCGTGGGGCACCCCCAACAGGATAGGCTTATGACATGAAATAAAAGGGATACATGCCGCAGGGACGGACCCACGCGGCCTGGGAATAATGCGGCCCTGAAGGCGCCCCACCGGAAATAAAACTTAAAGATGTCACCGTGATGTTGGGGACGAGGGGTGTTGGTGTAGCAGACTCGGTGGGCTGGGAGCCGATCTCACGAGCCCCTGTGCCCAGGGGCCTCGGGAGGCTCCGGAGGCGCCGGGCGGCTCCTCGCGGGCCATCTCCATCTCCGCCAGGGCTGCGCGCGCGTGCTGACCTCTTGAGCCTCGTGATGGTCCTCATGAGACGCTGGTGCGCAGCTGCCGTGTTTGGCAGCCATAAGGCATGCGACGTAGCTGGGCGGACCTCGAACGCCCCACTCGCGAGGGCCGAGGCGCTTGAGACGCGGCTCGGTTGAGCCCTGGTATGTCGATGCAGACGCTGCAGCCCACCATCCTCGCCTGGATGGGGGCCACACAGGCAAAGGCGGCGATCGCCTCATGACCCTTGACTCAGAGCTCCTGAACGGCCTTGCCGACGAACTCCCGAGGGTTCACCCTCCTTGCCTTGCTCCTGCTATGGAAACGTGCTTGGCACGCCCACGTGGTGCCCAAGCGCCTCCTCGAGACCTTGGCGAGGTCGGCGGCCCTCCAGGGGAGAGCCCCCGAGCCCCGCCTGAGGAGGGCGCCGGGCGCGCTTTCCTATGTGATGGAAGGAGGCTCCCCCTGGCCCGGCGCGGGCCCTGAGGGGCCTGCCTCTTGAGGAGCCGGGCCGGTCGATGTCTTCTTCTTCTTGGGTGCGGCCTCGGGAGGCCTCCTGCTGCTGTGGTCTGGGTCTTCTAGCGATGCGGCCTGAAAGGCTCGCTCCAGGGAGCACACTGCGTCTCTCTCTTCACGAGGCACCGTGACGCACCCCGCCGCCTGTGCATCTTGAGGACGTTGTAGCCAAGGTGGGTTACGGCCATGAATTTGGCCAACGCTGGGTACCCGAGGATGGCGCTGCGGCAAGCGAATGTGGGCGACGCCGAAGTCGATGAGCTCGGTGTGGTAGTTGTCGCGAGCCCGAAGGTGACCGAAGGCGGACCTGGCCGATCGGGACCGTGGAGCCGCTTGTGACTCGGAGAAAGGCTTGGTTGGCTGAAGCTGACCGTAAGGCACTTGAAGATTGTTGAATGTCTCTGACGGACAGACGCCGAGCCCTGCTCCGCCGGCCGGCGAGGGTCTTGGTGACTAGCACGTTGTCGATGATTGGGGAACAAAGCATAGAACTCGGGCTGTGGCTGCGCGACTTGAGCTGGTCTGCTGAGCTGAACGTGATGGCGCACGCCGACCACCTTTGAGGGCGCGTGGCCTCGAGCATGGGGAGGACTGCATTCACTTCGCAGGCAAACTGCTTGAAGATGCGCCAGAGGTGGGCTCTAGCTCCGCCCGGATGCAAAGCGATCGCGACGCGCTTCTGGAAGCCCCAGCTCCCTCGCCCCGATGACGATCTTCAATTGTCCTTGGCGGCGGCGGCAGCGAGGGAGGCTCGCGTTCTCTGCGGGCGATCCTCGCGAGGCTGATCCTCCAGCCTCCCTCGAGGCGGGTCCCGCTAACGGTCCTCGCGAGGTTGGTCGCGCCACCCTTGGCGCTGGGCCGCGGTCTTCCTGGCGTCTGCATTCCTTCCTCCTCTCGGTCAGAGCCTCGGTCGCTGCGCTGGGCGTCTGCCGACCCTTCCTTCTCGTACGGCCCGGAGCTCTTGGCATTCATTGGTGTTGTGGGTGTGGAGGTCGTGGTACACGCAGTACCGGCTGCCCTTGGAGGACTCGGGCTGATCTCTGCCTCGCTTGGTATCTGCTCGCCGCGAGCACGGCAGCCCCTTGCGCTTCACGCCCTGGCCTTGGACTTCTTTTTCTTGGGATCCGCGCAGGCAGCTCGAGGAGGAGAGGCGCCTCCTCAGCCCCGCGCACTTGGTCGCCAAGTTGAACAGCTCCAAGGAGGTGCACAGATCTTCATGCATCGCCACTCCTCCTTCGTTTTGACGTCGCGCACGCCGTCGGAGAAGGCGAGATGATGGCCTCCTCCGCTACCACAGGGATCTTGAGGCGGCGTTGTTGAAGCGCTGATGTACTTTTGCAGGTTTCCGCTGCCGCTTGATTCGGCGATGTCGCCACGGCGGGTGGCCGGTCGCGAGTACCTCGAAGTTGGCGATGAAGCGGGTGCGCATCTCGCCCAGAAGAGATCGTGCTCGGGGCCAGGTTCAGGAGCCAAAAGGGCCCCTTCCTTGAGTGCCATGGGAAACCAGTTCGCCATGACCTTTTCATCCCGTTGGCAGCCTCGATGCCCAGCTCAGAGCTGGAGGAACTCCGAGGGTCAGCTGTGCTGCCGAGCGAGGAGGCAGGTCTGGCTTGAACTTGGCGGGCCACGCGACGCTGCGCAGCTCGGAGGTGAAGGTGCGGCAGCCCGCCGTGGCCGCGGGGGGCCTCGGACGACATAGAGCTTGGTCTTGTGGGCCTCCCTGCGCCGCGACTGGGGGCAGCGCAGGGTCTTGACGTGCCGGAGCGGGGAGCGCTCGGGCAGCTTCTTGTGGGCGAGGAACTTCTTGACAGCTCTGCTCTTGCCGCGCCGGCGCCTTCTTGAGGAGGAGGCGGCTGAGGCGCCCCGGGAGCTTCATCGCCCGCACGGGGAGGGGTGCGGTGCAGCGAGACGGACGGCGCGGGGGCGCCTCCTGCAGCATGGATGAGCTCGGCGACTCGGTCGAGCCATTCTTCGTAGACGTCGTCGACGGGGCGGTAGCGCAGGAGCTCGTTTGCCGCGATGAGTGCAGCTCAGGCCTCCATGGCGCTGCTGGGTGCGCGTGACGAAGAACCAGCGGGTGAGCGGCGGCGGTGCGGCCGCCCCGCCTCATGGACGGGTGCTGGGGCGATGCTTGTTGCTCGTTTCCCGCCGGCCGGTGGCGGCGTTGACGGCAGGTGACGGGAACGACGAGGGCGCCCGCCGACGGAGCTGTCTCGGGCGATATGGGAGGCGAGGGCGGCTCGGCGCTGGCAGCGCGGTTCGACGGGCGCCGACATGGTTGCGATGGTCGGGGAAGAACGAGGCGACAAAGGCAGATTCCGGCGCACCCCTACCTGGCGTGCCAAATGTCGGATTTCGGGTTCCGGCAGACCCTTGGGGTTCGAACACTGGGGTGCACGCGGAGATCCAACCTTCCACCGTCTCGCACTTCGCCAAATCGCTGGAACCTAAACTACTAAATGGGATAGCACAAGAGACACGAGATTTATACTAGTTCGGGCCACCGTTGTGGTGTAATACCCTACTCTAGTTTGTGGTGTGGTGGATTGCCTCTTGGGCTGATGAGGAACGATACAAGGAAGAACAACCTCGCGAGGGTCTGTTCTTGGTGGGTGTGATGAACTGCTAGGTGATGTTCCGTCGCTCTAGCTTGAGGATCGGGTCTCTGTCTTTCTCTGGATTCCAGCTCTCTCTACCCTGTGGGTGGCTACTCCTATTTATAGGCGAAGGCCCTGGGCCTCTTCCCAAATATTGAGCGGGAAGGGCGCCAACAATTGGCCATTTTGAAGGGGAACAGCGGTACACTTATCCTCGACTAAAGTTGGTCCTCGCCGCCAAAGGCTCTGGTGATGACGCCTGCTTGGGCTCCACGATGACTCCCTTCCAGCCGTTGGGGCTGGTCTTGGTCTTGTTGCACCGAAACGGATGCCTTTGCTTGATGCTCTCACCTGCTCTTGCTCCCTTTGCACCAAAGAGGAAAGGAGGACGCCATGCTGGCTGGCGCCCGATCGGGCGCCTTGGTCGTCATGGCTTGCGGTATGGGCACCTCGCGAGGTACCTCGCTTGAACTCTCCGCCTCCTCATGAGCCAGCCTGACGAGGCCGGCTCGAGGAAGCTCCTTGTCATCCGCCTCATGAGGCTTGGCCCCTCGCGAGGGTATTGAGCTTATGCTGATGAAGATGGGATGTCCTGGCCTCCTTCGAGCCACGCCACAGCTGCAGCGAGCAAGTCTGGGACCCCGTGCCCGTAACGCCGATGTAAAGGCCGCATAGTCTGATTGCCTTATTCCTTGCGCTAAACACCTCCTTTAAGGACCAGACTGTGGAGTAAAGAGTGTTTAGATTTATCCCGAACACCCCCGTACTATCTACGTGGGGCAGAAGTCGACGACTGGTCAACCTTCAGATTTAATAAACGGCCGCACATGAGGTAAAATATAAATCATAAGCATTATACTACATAACATCATTGCTCCACAGTACAGGGCAAGGTAATACACATGTTCTCATGGGAATATGATATCCTTCGAACATTGCTCCGCCACAAGGCGGGACCCCTCCAGGACACCATCAAAATAGAGCTCGGGCCAACGATGCTCCTTGCCCTCCGGTGGCCCCTCGGTCATTAGTTTCTTGGCATCTAGCTTTGCCCAGTGCGTCTTGACGCGGGTAAAGGCCATATGTGCACCTTCAATACAGACCGACCGCTTTACGACTTCGAGCCGCGGACAGGCACTCACAAGCCGTTGCACAAGTCCGAAGTAGCTACTAGGTATGGGATTGGCAGGCCACAACCGGACTATTAGGTCCTTCATGGCTAGCTCTGCCAACCTGTGCAGCTCGACCAACTGCTTCAGCTGGTCACTGAAGGGCACCGGATGTTCGGATCCCAGATATTGGGACCAGAATAGCTTCTCCGTAGACATCCTTCTTCGCTCTAAAATGCTTGGCAGCATCCGATACATCAGGCGGCAGATCTGTAAACGCCTCGAAAACCCAAATTCAGGATAAGTACAAGGAACGCTTTTCTACATACTTGCTATGCATGATGATAGACTTACCCGCCGTAATCTTCTTGGTCGCTCAATTTCCGGAGGGCGCCTGGCTTCGCTCGTGCATCCTGCACGCTCGGGCGGGCCTTTTTCCACTCGGACTCTTGCGCTTACAACAAGGCTCCAAGGACTCAAATCTCTATCGCGCTTTGAGCTGCGCCGCGCCAACCCGGGCCTCGTGCTTCTCGCACGAGGCATGTTCCTTGTCCGCTTTGTCCTCGGCCTCGGCTAGCGCCTTCTTAAGGGCTGCCACCTCGGTCGTGGCCCATAATAAAGTTTATGACACTTTAGTCCGGTCGGACTATTCATTTTTTCGAAATGTACCCACAGGTTACTGCATACCTTGGCTATCCTCCACTGCTTCTTCACGAGGACGAGCTCCTCCTCAGCCGCTCCAGCCGCTTCAGCCCGAGACCTCCGCAAAGATGAGCAGTGGCAGCCTGCAGCGATACCTGCTTATTCACATAGACAACTCATGTTAGACTCCTGCAATATTTATTCTTGATCCTCTGTTCGGCTCTTCCTCCCGAACACCAAACAGAGCATCAGGGGCTACTGTCTATGCTGTGATATTTTTCCTACAATCACATTACTTACCTCAAAGCCCGTTAGAAGGCTAGTGCTGGCTTCGGTCAGTCTGCTTTTGACGAGCTGAACCTTCTCTATCACCGTGTCCATAAGGACACGATGTTCATCCATGATAGAGGCACCTCGTAGCGCCTCCAGCAGATTATCCGGTGCCTCTGGTTGGACAGAGGTCACCGGTGGAACAAGCATATTCCCTCCTTGTGGGGAATGTCGTTCGCTGGATCCCGAAGCCGCGTAGATCTCTGGAATGGTATCCGGCTGAGGTCCGAAGGGAACTCGGGCCCCGTGGGGACTTTTTTCCCCTATGTCCGGCGGCCGAGGAGTCATCCTGGGGCGTCACCCCGATGATCTCTGGAATCTCCCCCCGGCCTGGGAAAGTCTCTTTGGACACCACCTCGTCATCACCCTTGGGTGAGACGGAATGAGCAGGTGGCGGAGACATGCTAGCCATTTCCTTTGAATCCAGCAAATCCCCTGTCGAAGATCGCGGGGAGCCATCGCGTGCCGGACTGCAGTGACAAAGTTTACAATATGTCAATATTACAAACCAGGAAGACCAGATGTTTGCGGATTCTGGTACTTACGAGGCGGCCCGAGGCTTGGTCCGACGAGGTCGCTCCGGACTGCTATCAACATCCCACACGGAGTTATCCGTGAGGGAGCCTCTAACCCTCTTAGGCGCTTTCACCTCCGGAATTGTGGGGGCCGCTCTCTTCTTCCTCCCCACTTCAGGTGGGGAGTCATTTTCTTCTTCTTCTTTGTCGCCGTCGTCACCGGACGGAGAGGAAGTCTCGCTTCCGGACGTCGCGTCCGGAGTGCCTTTCCTGTGAAGGCCCTTCTAGGCCCCTGTGGCCGCATTCTTAGCCGTCTTCTCCGGCACCTCATAAGGTGCAAGGAACAACATTTTCATTAGTAACGGGAATTCTTGGTCTTCGGGCAGCGGAGCCGGACAGTTAATCTCCTCCGCCACCTTGATCCAGGCCTGAAAACAGGGGAAGGAAAGCTTAAGTTTCCTCTCAAAATATGCTAGTAGAGGGTACTCCTTGAAAACATTAAAAGAACTTACCGGGTTAGCCTGGCGTTTTAAGCTAAGCCCGCGATCTTCGGTCATAGGCGGCGGCGTCTCGCCGGCCTTGAAGAGCACTTTCCAGATTTCTTCGTGCGTCGTGCCGAAGAGCTCTAGTAGCGTCTGGTGCTTGGCCGGATCGAACTCCCACAGATAGCAAGTCCGGCATTGGCATGGAAGGACCCGACGAATAAGCATGACCTGGACCACGTTGACGAGCTTGATTTTCCTGTCTATCATGTTCTGGACGCATGTCTGGAGCCCAGTCAGCTCGTCCGAGGGACCCCAGGTTAGGCCCCTCTCTTGCCAGGAGGTGAGCCGCATCGGGATTCCGGATCGGAATTCGAGGGCCATCGCCCGGTTGGCGTCGCGCGGCTCGGTAATGTAAAACCACCCCGACTTCCATCCCTTCACCATCTCCGCGAACAAGCCTTCGGGCCAGGTGACGTTGGGCATCTTGCCCACCATGGCGCCTCCGCACTCTGCTTGTTAGCCATTCACCACCTTCGGCTTCACGTTGAAGGTCTTCAGCCACATGCCAAAGTGAGGTGGGATGCGGAGAAAAGCCTCACAAACGACGGTAAGTGCCGAAATGTTGAGGATGAAGTTGGGGGCTAGGTCATGAAAATCCAACCCATAGTAAAACATCAGTCCACGGATAAATGAATGGAGAGGAATCCCAGTCCGCGGACAAAATATGTGAGAAACACAACCCTCTCATGGGGCTCTGGAGTAGAGACAATCTGCACCTTGGCCGGGAGTCGGTGAACGATCTCCTTGGCTAGGTATCCGGCTTCCCGGAGCTCCTTGATGTCCTTCTTCTTAACAGAGGAGGCCATCCACTTGCCTCCAGCTCCGGATCCGGACATGTTTGGAGTGCTTTTTTGGACGAAGAAAAGCTAAAGCTTGGGCGCTGGAGCTCAAGGACGGAAGGGCTGAGGGAAAGAAAGGGCGTAGGTGAGAAAGGGGAATCCTTATCCCTTTATAGAGGTCGTGAATATCAAACGCCTCCCAACTCGCCTTAAACTCGCCTATTCCCAAGGGCCGTGCGAATGGCACGGTTGGGTTACCCACACCCGCATTGAAGAGGATCCCGCAATAAGGGGACACGATCCGCTCGACAGACGTGCAATTACAACCTGCCTCAAACGTGGGTTGGCAGATAAAAAAGGTTCGAAACTATGACCAGACATATGTGATGTCGCGTTGCAAAAAAGCTGTCAACAGATCAGATTCGTGCAAATATTATATTCGCTCTGCGGTTGTGTGTGCTATGCATTACAGGTTCGGAAAAGGGGAACCCGCCTTGCAATGCTGAAGACAATCTGCGCACCAGACTCCTCGTCATTGAAGCCAGGTTCAAGGGTTACTGAGGGAGTCCTGGACTAAGGGGTCCTCGGGCGTCCGGCGTGTCATTCATTGGGCCGGACTGATGGGCTGTGAAGATATGAAGGCCGAAGACTATATCTGTGTCCGGATTGGACTTTCCTTGGCGTGGAAGGCAAGCTAGGCAACCAACTATGAATATTCCTTCTTATGTAACCGACTCCATGTAACCCTAGATCTCTCCGGTGTCTATATAAACCGGAGAGTGTAGTCCGGATAGGCAGATACTCATTACCATAGTCATACATGCTAGACTTCTAGGGTTTAGCCATTACGATCTCGTGGTAGATCAACTCTTGTAATACTCATATTAATCAAGATCAATCAAGCAGGAAGTATGGTATTACGTCCATAGAGAGGGCCCGAACCTGGGTAAACATCGTGTCCCCCGTCTCCTGTTACCATCGATCCTAGACGCACAGTTCGGGACCCCCTACCCGAGATCCGCCGGTTTTGACACTGACAGTCAGCTGCTCTTCTTGAAGTGTTCTTCACCATAGCTCGTCTGGGCGCGGATGGCAGGCATAGAGCACATGGGTGCCCACACGCTGTCGCAGCTATGCCGAGGGAGAAGGTGTATGATGATGCAAACAGTGAGATGCTCGACATCATCCACGACGAAGGCGAAGGATGATCTCTACTATGCAAATTTTTACTTGTAGACTCGTGTTGGGCCTCCAAGCACAGAGTTTTGTAGGACAGTAGCAAATTTCCCTCAAGTGGATGACCTAGGGTTTATCAATCCGTGCGAGGCATCGGATGAAGATGGTATCTCTCAAACAACCCTACAATAAAATAAAATAAATCTCGTGTGTCCCCAGCACACCTAATACAATGGTAAATTATATAGGTGCACTAGTTTGGCGAAGAGATGGTGATACAAGTGTAGTATGGATAGTAGTTATAGGTTTTTGTAATACGAAAATAAAAACAACAAGGTAGAAAGTGATAAAACGGAGCACCAACGATATTACAGTGCTTGAAAACAAGACCTAGGGTTCATACTTTCACTAGTGCAATCTCTCAACAGTGCTGCTCACATAATTGAATCATATAACAATCCCTCAACGTGCGACAAAGAATCACCCCAAAGTTCTTATCAAGCGGAGAACATAAGATGAAATTTATTTGTAGGGTACAAAACCACCTCAAAGTTATTCTTTTCGATCAATCTATTGAGCTATTCCTATAACCGTCACAAACAAACCTAGAGTTTGTACAAAAATAACACCATATGATACACATAGACCAACCCTAATGTCACCTAGATACTCCAATGTCACCACAAGTATTCGTGAGTTTATTATTCAATATGCATCAAACAACTTCAGATTCATAATATTCAATCCAACACAAATAACTTCAAAGAGTGCCCCAAGATTTCTACCGGACAAAGTGGGATGAAAACATGCATCAATCCCTATGCATAGATTACCCCAATGTCACCTTGGGATCCGAGAGTTGAGTGCCAAAACATACATCAAGTGAATCAATAGAACACCCCATTGCCACCACAGGTATCCACACAAGACATACATCAAGTGTTCTCAAATCCAAAAAGTATTCAATCCGATAATAGTGAAACCTCAAAGGTAAAACTCAATTCATACAACAAGATAGAGAGGGAGAAACACTATATGATCCAACTATATTAACAAAGCTCGCGGTACATCAAGATCGTGCCAAATCAAGAACAAGAGAGAGAGAGAGAGAGAGAGAGAGAGAGAGAGATCAAACACATAGCTACTGGTACATACCCTCAGCCCCAAGGGTGAACTACTCCCTCCTTGTCATAGAGACCGTCGGGATGATGAAGATGGCCGCGGCGATGATTTCCCCTCCGACAGGATGCCGGAACAGGGCTCCAGATGGGATCTCTTTGGTAAAGAGACTTGTGGCGGTGGAGTCGAAGTTCTAGGGTTATTTCTAGGGGTTTCCCTATTTATAAGAATTTTCAAAGTTGGAATCACGCGAAAAGGAGCTAAGATGGGCCCACAAGCTACCGGGCCATGTCCACCCCCTGGGCGCGCCCTAGTGGCTTTTGGGGGCTCGTGGCTCTTCTGGTCCTCCCATGAAGGTTTGGGGTCTCTTTTGTTCCAAAAAACCGTCAATTTTTTTGCTGCATTCGGACTTCATTTGATATGGAGTTTCTGAAAAACCGAAAACAGTAACTCGCACTAGGCACTAGGTTAATATGTTAGTCCATGAAAATCATATAAAAGTTATATAAAAGTGCACAAAAACCATATAAAATTGTTGTAAACATGGCATGAATACTTCATAAATTACAGATACGTTGGAGACGTATCAGTATCCCAAGCTTAATTCCTCCCCGTCCTCGAGTACGCAAATGATAACAGAAATAATTTATGAAGTGTGAATGCTAGCATAGTGCATAAGTTTGATCAGTGAGTGTTTATTCACTTATGATTGCATGAGAGTACGACGGTAATAGGGATGCCCAATCGCGAAATGAAAAAGAAATTACTTTATGTTGTCCAATAATAAATTCCTTGGAAAGTGTTGGTATGGAGGGCATTGGTGGATACAGCTAGCCATGGAAAGTGGAAGAATGGTGGAAAAAGGAATAAACTTTATTTTCTATTTGGGAACCGCCTATGATATATATAGCATGGAAAGTGTTGGGAATTACTTGGCCGTTTTCGTTGACGGGAAAAGTATGCCTCCCAAAAAATTTTATCTCTCAATTTTTGCTTTGAGCTCTGGCACCTCTACAAATCCCCACTTCCCTCTGTGAAGGGCCTCTCTATTTACTTTATGCAATTTTTATTTTTATTTGAGTCTCCATCTTCTCTTATAAAGCACAAACTTGAAGGAAATATGCCCTAGAGGCAATAATAAAGTTTTTATCTATATTTCCTTATATCATGATAAATGTTTATTATTCATTCTAGAATTGTATTAACCGGAAACTTAGTACATGTGTGAATACATAGACAACTAGAGTGTCCCTAGTATGCCTCTACTTGACATGTGTTGTCATTTGATCAACGGGATCACATCATTGGAGAATGATGTGATGGACAAGACCCAACCGTTAGCTTAGCATAATGATCGTTTAGTTTTATTGCTATTGCTTTCATCATGACTTATACATGTTCCTCTGACTATGAGATTATGCAACTCCCGAATACCGGAGGAACACCTTGTGTGCTATCAAACGTCACAACATAACTGGGTGATTATAAAGATGCTCTACAGGTGTCTCCGATGGTGTTTGTTGAGTTGGCATAGATCGAGATTAGGATTTGACACTCCGTATTTCAGAGAGGTATCTCTGGGCCCTCTCGGTAATGCACATCACTATAAGCCTTGCAAGCAATGTGAGTAATGAGTTAGTTGCGGGATGATGCATTACGAAACGAGTAAAGATACTTGCCGGTAACGAGATTGAACTAGGTATGATGATACCGACGATCGAATCTCGGGCAAGTAACATACCGATGACAAAGGGAACAACGTATGTTGTTATGCGGTTTGATCGATAAATATCTTCATAGAATATGTAGGAGCCAATATGAGCATCCAGGTTCCGCTATTGGTTATTGACGGGAGATGTGTCTCGATCATGTCTACATAGTTCTCGAACCCGTAGGGTCCACACGCTTAACGTTCGATGACGATTTGTATTATGAGTTATGTGATTTGATGACCAAAGTTTGTTTGGAGTCCCGGATGAGATCACAGACATGATGAGGAGTCTCGAAGTGGCCGAGACATAAAGATTGATATATTGGACGATGTTATTCGGACACCGGATGAGTTCCGAGAGGTACCGGATAACTATCGGAGTACCGGAGGGTTATCGGAACCCCCGGGGGAACTAATGGGCCTTCATGGGCCTTAGTGGGGAGAAATAAGGGCCACAAGGGGCTGGCCGCGCGCCCCCCTCCTTGGGTCCGAATTGGACTAGGGGAAGGGGGCGGCGCCCCCATTTCCTTCCCTTCCCCCTCTCCCTTCCTTCTTCCCCCTTCCTCCAGGTGAAATCCTACTAGGACTTGAAGTCCTAGTAGGACTCCTCTCTCCTGGCGAGCCCTATAGGGGCTGGCCGGCCTCCCCTCGCCCTCCTTTATATACAGGGGCTGGGGCGCACCCTAGAACACACAATTTTTTTCTTAACTGCGTGCGGTGCCCCCTCCACAGTTACACACCTCGGTCATATCGTCGTAGTGCTTGGCGAAGCCGTACGCCGGTAACTTCATCATCACCGTCGCCACGCCATCGTGCTGACGGAACTCTCCCTCATCCTCAACTGGATCAAGAGCTCGAAGGACGTCATCGAGCTGAACGTGTGCTGAACGCGGAGGTGCCGTACGTTCGGTGCTTGGATCGGTTGGATTGTGAAGACGTTCGACTATGTCAACCGCGTTACTAGACGCTTCCGCTTTCAGTCTACGAGGGTACATGGACACACTCTCCCCGCTCGTTGCTATGTTTATGCTAGATAGATCTTGCATGATCGTAGGAATTTCTTTTTGAAATACTATGTTCCCCAACAGTGGTATCAGAGCCAGGTCTATGCGTAGATGTTATATGCACGAGTAGAACACAAAGAGCCGTGGACGATAATAGTCATACTGCTTGCCGGCAACGTCTTATTTTGATTCGGCGGTATTGTTGGATGAAGCGGCCCGGACCGACATTACATGACCACGTTCATGAGACTGGTTCTACCGACGTGCTTTGCACACAGGTGGCTAGCGGGTGTTTGTTTCTCCAGCTTTAGTTGAATCGAGTTTGACTATGACCGGTCCTTGTTGAAGGTTAAAACAGCACACTTGACGAAATATCATTGTGGTTTTGATGCGTAGGTAAGAACGGTTCTTGCTAGAAGCCTGTAGCAGCCACGTAAAACTTGCAACAACAAAGTAGAGGACGTCTAACTTGTTTTTGCAGGGCTTGTTGTGATGTGATGTGGTCAAGACGTGATGAGATATAAATTGTTGTATGAGATGATTATGTTTTGTAACCTTATCGGCAACTGGCAGGAGCCTTATGGTTGTCGCTTTATTCTATGAAATACAATCGCCATGTAATTGCTTTACTTTATCACTAAGCGGTAGCGATAGTCATGGAAGCAATAGTTGGCGAGGCGACAACGATGCTACGATGGAGATCAAGGTGTCAAGCCGGTGACGTTGGTGATCATGACAGTGCTTTGGAGATGGAGATCAAAGGCACAAGATGATGATGGCCATATCATATCACTTATTTTGATTGCATGTGATGTTTATCTTTTTATGCATCTTATTTTGCTTAGTATGGCGGTAGCATTATAAGATGATCTCTCACTAAATTTCAAGGTATAAGTGTTCTCCCTGAGTATGCACCGTTGCTATAGTTCGTCGTGTCGAGACAACACGTGATGATCGGGTGTGATAAGCTCTACGTTCACATACAACGGGTGCGAGCCAGTTTTGCACACGCAGAATACTCGGGTTAAACTTGAAGAGCCTAGCATATGCAGATATGGCCTCGGAACACTGAGATCAAAAGGTCGAGCGTGAATCATATAGTAGATATGATCAACATAGTGATGTTCACCATTGAATACTACTCCATCTCACATGATGATTGGACATGGTTTAGTTGATATGGATCACGTGATCATTTAGATGACTAGAGGGATGTCTATCTAAGTGGGAATTCTTTAGTAATATGATTAATTGAGCTTTAATTTATCATGAACTTAGTACCTGATAGTATTTTGCATGTCTATGTTGTTGTAGATCAATGGCCCGTGCTACCATTCCCATGAATTTTAATGCATTCCTAGAGAAAGCTAAGTTGTAAGATGATGGTAGAAATTACATGGACTGGGTCCATAACTTGAGGATTATCCTCATTGCTGCACAGAAGAATTACGTCCTAGAAGCACTGCTAGGTGCAAGACCCGCTGCAGGAGCAACTCCGGATGTTGTGAATGTCTGGCAGAGAAAAGCTGATGACTACTCGATAGTGTGCCATGCTTTACGGCTTAGAACCGGTACTTCAACGTCGTTTTGAACATCATGGAGCATATGAGATGTTCCAGGAGTTGAAGTTAATATTTCAAGAAAATGCCCGGATTGAGAGATATGAAGTCTCCAATAAGTTCTACAGCTGCAAAATGGAGGAGAATAGTTCTGTCAGTGAACATATACTCAGAATGTCTGGGTACCACAACCACTTGACTCATCTGGGAGTTAATATTCCTGTTGATAGTGTCATTCACAGAGTTCTTCAATCACTGCCACCAAGCTACAAAAGCTTCATGATGAACTATAATATGCAAGGGATGGATAAGACAATTCCTGAGCTCTTCGCAATGCTAAAGGCTGCGGAGGTAGAAATCAAGAAGGAGCATCAAGTGTTGATGGTTAACAAGACCACTAGTTTCAAGAAAAAGGGCAAAGGGAAGAAGGGGAACTTCAAAAAGAACAGCAAGCAAGTTGATACTCAAGTGAAGAAGCCCAAGTCTGGACCTAAGCCTGAGACTGAGTGCTTCTACTTCAAAGGGACTGATCACTGGAAGCGGAACTGCCCCCAAGTATTTGGCGGATAAGAAGGATGGCAAAGTGAAAGGTATATTTGATATACATGTTATTGATGTGTACCTTACTAATGCTCATAGTAGCGCTTGGGTATTTTGATACTGGTTCTGTTGCTCATATTTGCAACTCGAAACAGGGGCTACAGATTAAGTGAAGATTGGCTAAGGACGAGGTGACAATGCGCGTGGGAAATGGTTCCAAAGTCGATCTGATCGCCGTCGGCATGCTACCTCTACATCTACCTTTAGGATTAGTTTTAGACCTAAATAATTGTTATTTGGTGCCAGCATTAAGCATGAACATTATATCTGGATCTTGTTTGATGCGAGACGGTTATTCATTTAAATCAGAGAATAATGGTTGTTCTTTTTATATGAGTAATATCTTTTATGGTCATGCACCCTTGATGAGTGGTCTATTTTTGTTGAATCTCGATTTTAGTGATACACATATTCATAATATTGAAGCCAAAAGATGCAAGGTTAATAATGATAGTGTAACCTATTTGTGGCAGTTCCGTTTAGGTCATATTAGTGTAAAGCGCATGGAGAAACTCCATGGTGATGGGCTTTTGGAATCACTTGATTATGAATCACTTGATGCTTGCGAACCATGCCTCATGGGCAAGATGACTAAGACTCCGTTCTCTGGAACAATGGAGCGAGCAACAGACTTGCTGGAAATAATACATACTGATGTATACGGTCCGATGAGTGTTGAGGCTCACGGTGGGTATCATTATTTTATGACCTTCACAGATGATTTGAGCAGATATGGGTATATCTACTTGATGAAACATAAGTTTGAAACATTTTAAAAGTTCAAAGAATTTCAGTATGAAGTGGAAAATCATCATAACAAGAAAATAAAGTTTCTACGATCTGATCGTGGAGGTGAATATTTGAGTTATGAATTTGGTCTTCATTTGAAACAATGCGGAATAGTTTCGCAACTCACGCCACCTGGAATACCACAGCGTAATGGTATGTCCGAATGTCGTAACCATACTTTATTGGATATGGTGCGATCTATGATGTCTCTTACTGATTTACCGCTATCATTTTGGGGTTATGCTTTAGAGACGGCTGCATTCACGTTAAATAGGGCACCATCTAAATCCGTTGAGACGACGCCATATGAACTGTGGTTTGGCAAGAAACAGAAGTTGTCGTTTCTTAAAGTTTGGGGCTGCGATGCTTATGTGAAAAAACTTCAACCTGATAAGCTCGAACCCAAATCGGAGAAATGTGTCTTCATAGGATACCCAAAGGAGACTGTTGGGTACACCTTCTATCACAGATCCGAAGGCAAGATATTCGTTGCTAAGAATGGATCCTTTATAGAGAAGGAGTTTCTCTCGAAAGAAGTGAGTGGGAGGAAAGTAGAACTTGATGAGGTAATTGTACATGCTCCCTCATTGGAAAGTAGTTCATCACAAAAATCAGTTCCAGTGATTCCTACACCAATTAATGAGGAAGCTAATGATGATGATCATGAAACTTCAGATCAAGTTACTACTGAACCTCGTAGGTCAACCAGATTAAGATCCGCACCAGAGTGGTACGGTAATCCTGTTCTGGAAGTCATGTTACTTGACCACGACGAACCTACGAACTATGAGGAAGCGATGATGAGCCCAGATTCCGCAAAATGGCTTGAGGCCATGAAATCTGAGATGGGATCCATGTATGAGAACAAAGTGTGGACTTTGGTTGACTTGCCCCATGATTGGCAAGCCATAGAGAATAAATGGATCTTCAAGAAGAAGACTGACGCTGACGGTAATGTTACTCTCTACAAAGCTCGACTTATTACGAAAGGTTTTCAACAAGTTCAAGGAGTTGACAACGATGAGACCTTCTCACCCGTAGCGATGCTTAAGTCAGTCCGTATCATGTTAGCAATTGTCGAATTTTATGATTATGAAATTTGGCAAATGGATGTCAAAACTGCATTCCTTAATGGATATCTTAAAGAAGAGTTGTATATGATGCAACTAGAAGGTTTTGTCGATCAAAAAGGTTCTAACAAAGTGTGCAAGCTCCAGCGATCCATTTATGGACTGGTGCAAGCCTCTCGGAGTTGGAATATACGCTTTGATAGTGTGATCAAAGCATATGGTTTTATACAGACTTTTGGAGAAGCCTGTATTTACAAGAAAGTGAGTGGGAGCTCTATAGCATTTCTGATATTATATGCGGATGACATATTCTTGATCGGAAATGATACTGAATTTTTGAATAGCATAAAAGGATACTTGAATAAGAATTTTTAAGTGAAAGACCTCGGTCAAGTTGCTTATATATTGGGCATCAAGATCTATAGAGATAGATCAAGACGCTTAATTGGACTTTCACAAATCACATACCTTGATAAAGTTTTGAAGAAGTTCAAAATGGATCAGTCAAAGAAAGGGTTCTTGCCTGTGTTACAAAGTGTGAAGTTGAGTCAGACTCAATGCCTGACCACTGCAGAAGATAGAGAGAAAATGAAAGTCAATCCTATGCCTCAGCCATAGGTTATATCATGTATGCAATGCTGTGTACCAGACCTGATGTGTGCCTTGCTATTAGTTTAGCAGGGAGGTACCAAAGTAATCCAAGAGTGGATCACTGGAAAACTGTCAAGAACATCCTGAAATACCTGAAAAGGACTAAGGATATGTTTCTCGTTTATGGAGGCGACAAAGAGCTCGTCGTAAATGGTCACGTCTATGCAAGCTTTGACACTGATCCGGATGACTCTAAGTCACAAACCGGATACATATTTATATTGAATGGTGGAGCTGTCAGTTGGTGCACTTCCAAGCAAAGCGTCGTGGCGGGATCTACGTGTGAAGCGGAGTACATAGCTACTTCAGAAGCAGCAAATGAAGGAGTCTGGATGAAGGAGTTCATATCTGATCTAGGTGTAATACCTAGTGCATAGGGTCCAATGAAAATCTTTTGTGACAATACTGGAGCAATTGCCTTGGCGAAGGAATCCAGGTTTCACAAGAGAACCAAACACATCAAGAGACGCTTCAATTCCATCCGCGATCATGTCAAGGAGGGAGACATAGAGATTTTCATAATACATACGGATCTAAATGTTGCAGACCCGTTGACTGAGTCTCTCTCACGAGCAAAACATGATCAGCACCAAGACTCCATGGGCGTTAGAATCGTTACTATGTAATCTAGATTACTGACTCTAGTGCAAGTGGGAGACTGAAGGAAATATGCCCTAGAGGCAATAATAAAGTTGTTATTTATATTTCCTTATATCATGATAAATGTTTATTATTCATTCTATAATTGTATTAACCGGAAACTTAGTACATGTGTGAATACATATACAACTAGAGTGTCCCTAGCATGCCTCTACTTGACTAGCTCGTTAATCAAAGATGGTTAAGTTTCCTGACCACAGACATGTGTTGTCATTTGATTAACGGGATCACATCATTGGAGAATGATGTGATGGACAAGACCCATCCTTTAGCTTAGCATAATGATCGTTTAGTTTTATTGCTATTGCTTTCATCATGACTTATACATTTTCCTTTGACTATGAGATTATGCAACTCCCAAATACCGGAGGAACAACTTTTGTGCTATCAAACGTCACAACGTAACTGGGTGATTATAAAGATGCTCTACAGGTGTCCCCGATGGTGTTTGTTGAGTTGGCATATATCGAGATTAGTATTTGACACTCCGTATTTCGAAGAGGTATCTCTGGGCCCTCTCGGTAATGCACATCACTATAAGCCTTGCAAAGCAATGTGACTAATGAGTTAGTTGCGGGATGATGCATTACGGAACGAGTAAAGAGACTTGTCGATAACGAGATTGAACTAGGTATGATGATACCGACGATCGAATCTCGGGCAAGTAACATACCGATGACAAAGGGAACAACATATGTTGTTATGCGGTTTGACCGATAAAGATCTTTGTAGAATATGTAGGAGCCAATATGAGCATCCAGGTTCCGCTATTGGTTATTGACCGGAGATGTGTCCCGGTCATGTCTACATAGTTATCGAACCCGTAGGGTCCGCACGCTTAACGTTCGATGACGATTCGTATTATGAGTTATGTGATTTGATGACCGAAGTTTGTTCGGAGTCCCGGATAAGATCACCGCATGACGAGGAGTCTCGAAATGGTCGAGACATAAAGATTGATATATTGGACAATGTTATTCAGACACCGGATGAGTTCCGAGAGGTACCGGATAACTATCGGAGTGCCGGAGGGTTATCGGAACCCCCCGGGGGAACTAATGGGCCTTCATGGGCCTTAGTGGGGAGAAAGAAGGGCCAAAAGGGTCTGGCCGCGTGCCCCCCCTCCTTGGGTACGAATTGGACTAGGGGAAGGGGGCGGCGCCCCCGTTTCCTTCCCTTCCCCCTCTCCCTTCCTTCCTCCCCCTTCCTCCAGGTGGAATCCTACTAGGACTTGGAGTCCTAGTAGGACTCCTACCTCCTGGCGCGACCTACAGGGGCCGGCCGGCCTCCCCCTGCCCTCATTTATATACGGGGGCAAGGGGCATCCTAGAACACACAAGTTTTCTCTTAACCGTGTGCGGTGCCCCCCTCCATAGTTACACACCTCGGTCATATCGTCGTAGTGCTTAGGCGAAGCCCTACGCCGGTAACTCCATCATCACCGTCCCCACGCCGTCGTGCTGACGGAACTCTCCCTCGTCCTCAACTGGATCAAGAGCTCGAGGGACGTCATCGAGCTGAACGTGTGCTGAACGCGGAGGTGCCGTACGTTCCGTGCTTGGATCGATTGGATCGGAAGACGTTCGACTACATCAACCGCGTTACTAAATGCTTCCACTTTCAGTCTATGAGGGTACGTGCACACTCTCCCCGCTCGTTGCTATGTTTATCCTAGATAGATCTTGCATGATCGTTGGAATTTTTTTGAAATACTACGTTCCCCAACACAACTAAGGGGCTCTATGATCGTACTTGAGCATTGGATGTAGCTAATATGCGAGTGTGTTGCATGAATGGATCAATGATTGAGCATAATGGGCTAGGGATAACTTGCTTTAGTGTTGATATTTTGAAAGACATGGTTGCTTGTGGATATGCTTGAGTATTGAAATCTTCATGTCAAAACTAGACTATTGCTTTGAACCATATAAAAGTCCATATGTCCATGCTAGAAAAGGAAAGAATATGTGATGAACATGTTAGGCAGCATTCCACATCAAAATTTTTGTTTTTATCATTTACCTACTCGAGGACGAGCAGGAATTAAGCTTGGGGATGCTGATACGTCTCCAACGTATCTATAATTTTTGATTGTTCCATGCTGTTATATTATCATTCTTGGATGTTTTACATCATTTTATAGCAACTTTATATCATTTTTTGGGACTAACCTATTGACATAGTGCCCAGTGTCAGTTGCTGTTTTTTACTTCGCAGAATATCAGTACCAAACGGAGTCCAAACGCAGCGAAACTTTTTGGAGAATTTTTATGGACCAGAAGACACAACTTGGGCCAAAGAAGTACTATAGGGGTGCCCCGAGGGGGGCACAACCCACCTGGGCGCGCCTGGGGGCCCTGGCGTGCCCTCGTGGGTTGTGCCCACCTCGGTGGCCTCCCGCACCGCCTCTTCACCCTATAAATCCCCAAATATTCCAGAAACCCTAGGGGAGTCGATGAAACACAATTCCAGTCACCGCAAGTTCCAGAACCACGAGATCCAATCTAGACACCATCACGGAGGGGTTCATCATCCTCATTGGTGCCTCTCCGATGATGCATGAGTAGTTCATTGTAGACCTATGGGTCCGTAGGCAGTAACTAGATGGCTTCTTCTCTCTTTTTGATTCTCAATTCAATGGTCTCTTGGAGATCTATTTGATGTAACTCTTTTTTTTGCAGTGTGTTTGTTGGGATCCGATGAACTTTGAGTTTATGATCAGATCTATATATCCAAAGTTATTTGAGTTTCTTTGATCTCTTGTATGCATGATTACTTATAGCCTCGTATTTCTTCTTCGAATCTTTGGTTTAGTTAGACCGACTAGATCGATTTTTCTTGCCATGGGAAGAGGTGCTTTGTGATGGGTTCGATCGTACGGTGTTCTTTCCCAGTGATAGAAGGGGCAGCAAGACACATATGTATCGTTGCTATTAAGGATAACAAGATGGGGGTTATTCGTACATGAATAGATCTCGTCTACATCATGTCATCGTTCTTATTGCATTACTCCGTTTCTCCATGAACTTAATACACTAGATGCATGCTAGATAGCGGTCGATGTGTGGAGTAATAGTAGTAGATGCAGGTAGGAGTCGATCTACTAATCTTGGACGTGATGCCTATATAATGATCATTGCCTGGATATCGTCATAATTATTTGAGGTTCCATCAATTGCCCAACAGTAATTTGTTTACCCACCGTATGCTATTTTCTCGACAGAAGCCACTAGTGAAATCTACGGCCCGCGGGTCTATTTACTCATCATATATTTTCAGATCTATATTGCTATTTGCCTTTTTTGTTATTTGCATCTTTTATTTTCAGATCTATTATTCCAAAAACCCAAAATACCTTGCTGCACTTTTCTATTACTTATTTTATTTCACATTTTATCAAGAGCTGTTTATCCAATCTACCACAAAATTATCTATCTTTTACCCAAGAGGGATTGACAACCCCTCTTACGCGTTGGGCTGCAAGTATTTGTTCTTTGTGTGCAGGTACCGTTTACATAGTGCTGCTTGGTTATCCTACAGGTTCGATAACATTGGTTTCATAACTGAGGGAAATACCCACCGTAGTTGTGCTGTATCATCCCTTCCTCTTCGGGGAAATACTGACGCGGACATGAGCCATCAAGTATCGCTACTTTGTATGAATCTTTGGTGAGCAAAAGATCCTAAGCAAGCACCACATGTTGGAGGATCTATAACAATATAACTTCTATACAAATATACCCAAACATAACTCATTACGTTGTCTTCCTTGACCAACTTCAACTAATTTGCTCAAGTTTGAAAATAATTAACGGGTATTCACAATCATAAAAGGTGTCCAAGATAATATATTTGTATGTGAAAGTTCTCTTCTTTATACTACTTCTTCATGAATTTTTGGTATGACCAACATTGTGATTGTCAAACTTCAATAGATTTTGCTTTCTAAACCCAATGTGAAACTACTACTAGGCTAAGATGGTGTGGCGTGATACGACTCCAACTTATCTATAATTTTTGATTGTTCAATGCTATTATAGTATCAATCTTGGATGTTTTATACGCAATTATATATCATTTTTGGGACTAACCTATTAACCTAGTGCCAATTGCTAGTTGTTGTTTTTTGCTCGTTTATGGTTTTCCAATAAATCAGTACAAAATGGAGTCCAAACGCTATGAAACTTTTTGACCTTTTTTTGGACAAGAGAGACCCTAGAAGCTTTGGGAGGAGACCAAAAGGCAAACAAGGAGAAGACAAGGCAACAAGATGCGCCCATGGGGGTAGGCGCGCCCTGATGCCTCGTGGGCCCCTTGTGGCTCTGGACCGACCCAATTCTGTCTTGCGCTCGCGAACGGGGTACCCAGACTTGCTCGCCATGGCCCGGGCGTGGCTCAAGGGTGCCCAAAGACGCCCATCTTCATCAAGACAAGCTCAAGACCCTTGCGAGGGGCCAAGCCTCGCCAAATGCAGACACGTGAAGCTTCCTCAGCGCGGCCTCGTCAGCTGGCTCACGAGGAGGCGGAGAGATCAAGGCGGGTACCTCACGAGGTGCCCATGACGCAAGCCATGACGACCAAGGGCGCCAAAGGGCGCCAGCCCACGCAGTGTCCTCATTTCCTCTTTGGTGCAAAGGAGGCAAGCGCAGCGAGAGCATCAAGCAAAGGCAACCGCTTTGCACAACAAGACCAAGACCAACGAATGGCAGGAAGGAGGTCATCGTGGAGCCCAAGCCGGCCACCGCCAGAGCCTTTGACAAAGCGAGGACCAACTTTAGTCAGATAAGTGTACTAGATGTTCCCTTCAAAATGGCCAATTGTTGGCGCCCTTCCTGCTCAATATTTGGGAAGAGGCCCAGGGCCTCTGCTTATAAATAGGACTAGCCACCCACAGGAGAGAGGATCGGGGATCTAGAGAACCGAGAACAGAGCTAGAGATCAAGCAATCTAGAGAGAGAGAGAGAGAGAGAGAGAGAGAGAGAGAGAGAGAGAGAGAGAGAGAGAGAGAGCAACTCCCCTAGAAGTTCGTCAGACGGCCAAGAATGACCCTCGAGGCTGTTCTTCCTTGTATTGTTCATCATCAGCCCTCGAGGCAATCCACCACACCACACACCGGAGTAGGGTGTTACACCACAATGGTGGCCCAAACCAAGATAAACCTTGTGTCTGCTTGTGTTGCTCTTTATGTAGTTTAGATCCTTGCGAGGCGATGAGGTGCAGGTAGGTAGGGGTGAGATCTCCGTGCACCCCAGTAGTTCGAACCTAGAGGGTCTGCGCTGAACCCGAATCCGACATTTGGCGCGCCAGTAGGTGCGCGCGAATCCGCTTCCGCCGCCTGTTCTTCGCCGCCACCGCATCCTCGCTCGACGCGACGTCGGGCCAAGCGCCGAGCACCGAGCCGCTCGCCACCAGCGTCGCCAGACGGGCCCGTCGGCTGCCGCCCGCCGTTCCGTCGCTGCCGCCAACACCGCCACTGCCCGGCGGGAACGAACAGCAAGCGCCGCCCAAAGATTCGTCTGTGAGGCAAGACGGCCGTACCGCTATTACTTCGCCGCCTAGCTGGTTCTTCGTCTCGCGCGCTCCACGCGCCCATGGAGGCTCGAGCCACACTCATCGTGGCAAACGAGCTCCTGCACTACCGCCCCGTCGACGACGTCTACGAAGAGTGGCTCGACCGCGTCGCCGAGCACGTCCGCGCCGCAGGGGGCTTCCCCGAGCCGTCCTTCTCATTGCACCGCGCCCCGCCTTGCGCCTTGGCCCCAAGGCGCGTGGCCCCAAGGCGCGTGGCCCCTGGGCGGAACCCACTCCGTCCAGCACCAGCGCAGCAAGAGCAGAGCTGCCAAGAGGTCCTCGCCTCAAGAAGCTGCCCGAGTGCTCCTCAGACCGCCCGTCACGATCAAGCGCTCCAGCTCCAAAGACACTAAGACCCGCGCTGCTCCCAGCGGTAGCGCATGGGGACCTGCAAGACCAGGCCCTTCGTCACCAAAGGCCTCCCGTGGCCACTGCAGGCTGCCGCGCCTTCAGCGTCGAGCTACGCAGCGTCGCGTGGCCCGGCAAGTTCAAGCCAGACCTGCCTCCTCGCTACGATGGCACGGCCGACCCTGCGGAGTTCCTCCAGCTCTACGAGCTGGGCATCGAAGGTGCCAGCGGGGACGAGAAGGTCATGGCGAACTGGTTTCCATGGCGCTCAAAGACGGTGCCCGCACCTGGCTCTTGAACCTGGCTCCTCGCACGATCTCCTCCTGGGACGAGATGCGGACCCGCTTCATCGCTAACTTCCAAGGCACTCGCGACCGCCTCCCGCCGGAGCGACATGCGCCGCATCAAGCAGCAGCCAGAGAAACCCCGCAGAAGTACATCCAAAGACTTCAACAACGCACGCCTCAAGATTCCCAAGGTGATCGAGGAGGCCATCATCTCAGCCTTCTCCGACGGGTGCGTGACGCCAAGATGAAGGAGGAGCGGCGATGCATGAAGACTGTGCACATCCTCGAGCTGTTCAACTTGGCGACCAAGCGCGCCAGGCTGAGGAAGGACGCCTTTCCCTCCTCGAGTTGCCAGCTGCTGACCCAGAAGAGAAGAAGCCCAAGGTCAAGGACGTGAAGCGCAAGGGGGCTGCCGTGCTCGCGACAGAACCAGATACCAAGCGAGGCAGGGATCAGCCCGAGTCTTCCAAGAGCAGCCGGTACAGTGTGTACCACGACCTCCACACCCACAACACCAATGAATGTCAAGAACTCCAAGCCGTGCGAGAAGGGAGAATCGGTCGGCGCCCGACCGCAGCGATCGAGGCTATGGCCGAGGAGGAGGAAGAAACGCATGACGCTGGGAAGACCGCGGCCCTCTCCAAGGGTGGCGCAACCGACCTCGCGAGGACCGCTGGCAGGATCAGCCTCGCGAGGGAGGTTGGAGGGACCCGCCTCGCGATGGAGGCTGGAGGGATTAGCCTCGCAAGGATCGCCCGCAAGGCAACGCAGGCCTCCCTCCTCTGCCACCGCAGCCAAGGAGAAATGAGGACCACCATCGACGAGGGGCTGGGGCTTCAGAGCCGCCGCGATCGCTTGCATCCTGGGTGGAGCTCAAGCCCCAGCCTCCCAACAAGATCTTCAAGCAGTTCGCCCATGAAGTGAATGCAGTCCTCCCAAGCTCGAAGCCACGCACCCTCTCGTGGTCAGCGGCGCCATCATGTTCAGCTCAGCGGATCAGCTCAAGTCGCGCGTCAGAGCCGAGTCCTCCCGATGCTTTGCTCCCCAATCATCAAGAACGCAAGTCACCAGACCCTCATCGATGGCGGGGCAGGGCTCAATGTCCTATCCGTCGAGATGTTCAACAATCTCCAAGTGCCTTACAATCAGCTACACCCAACCAAGCCTTTCTCCAGAGTCACCGATGGCTCCACAGCTCCGATTGGGTAGGTCCGCCCCTGTCACCTTTGGGGCGCGACAACCACCGTGATCGAGCTCATCGACTTCGACGCCCACATTCGCCGCCATACAATGCCATCCTCGGTACCCAGCTCGGCCAGTTCATGGCGTGACTCATCACGGCTACAACGTCCTCAAGATGCCGGGAAGCGGCGGAGTCATCACGGTGCCTTGTGAAGAGAGGGACGCAGTGTGCTCCCTGGAGCATGCTTTTCAAGCCGCGTCACTTGAAGACCCATATCGCAGGAGCGGGAGGCTCCCCGAGGCTGCTCCCAAGAAGAAGAAGAGATCGCCTGGCCCGACCCCTCAGGAGGCAGGACCCTCAGAGTCCGCGCCTGTTCAAGGGGCAGCTCCTTCTGTCGCATAGGAAGGCGCGCCCGACGCCCTCCTCGAGCAAGGCTCGGGGGCTCTCTCCTGGAGGGCCACCGACTTTGCTAAGATCACGAGGGAGGCGCTTGGGCACCACTTGGAGGCGTGTTTGAAGCACGCTTCCCTCGTGAAGGAGCGAGGCAAGGAGGGCCAAACCTCGGGAGTTCGCCACCAGATCATTCAGAGCTGCAGGAGTCAAGAGTCATGAGTGGCAGCCGCCACTCCGCCGTAGCTCCCCATCCAGCGAGGATGATGGGCTGCGCGTCTGCATCGACATACCAGGGCTCAATCGAGCCGCCTCTCAGGAGTGCTTCTGGCCCTCGCGCGTAGGGCGTTGTGAAGGTCCACCCCACAGCTATGTTCGCATGCCTTACGGTTTGCTGAACGCTGCCGCCAGACGCCGCCTCATAGGAAGCATCCCGAGGCTCATGAGGCCAGCGCCCGCAGTCCTGGCAGAGATGGAGATGGTCCGCTAGGAGCCACCAGCGCCTCCGGAGCCTCCCGAGGCTCCTGGGCCTGGGGGCTCGTGAAGATCGGTTTCCGCAGCCCACGGCGTCCGCTACTTCAGCATCCCTTCGTCTTCAATGTTATCAGGTGACATCCTTCGAGTTTCATTTTCAGCTAGGAGCGGCCCCCAGGGCTGCATCATTCCCAGGCCACGTGGGTCCGTCCCTGCGGCATGTATCCCTTTTTGCTTCATGTTCCTAGCTTACCTTATTGGGAGCGCCCCTCGGGCCGCATCATTCCCAAGCCACTCGGGCTAGACCCAGCGGCATGTACCCCTCTTGCGTTTATTCGGGTCGTGCGTTTGACCCATCATGATTGTTATTTGGTGCCCGTCCACGGCACCCCTTCTTCCTTCATGTCGGCCGCTTGCACGCTAAAGGGGGGTACCGAGCATCGCGACTCATGGGCTCCTACGGCTCTCCAGCCCTCACCTTCGGCCTTGTCCACGGCATCGCGACCGGCATACCAACGACGGCCGAGACCCGCCGAGGGCCGGGACCCGAGGACGAGAGCGTCACATCTAACCAAATTGCAGGAACACATCACAAGTTAAGGCTCAAAGCAGGCGAACCCGCTTTGAGGTAGGGCCCGTGAGTCCTGCTACTGGCTCACGGGTGCCCAGATACACCTCGTCAGCCCCTACCGTGCCAGCCACGTGTCGTATGGGTCTGACACACCCCGGGGCTCTCCCGGAGGGTAGCCCTCCCACGCACTGCTGGGAGCACCATGCTCCGCGCTGGCTGACGACACCGCCGAGGAGCGGCTATGCCCGCACACATACGGAAGCGCTATGCTCGCTGCTGGTGATAAACAATCGAGGGTGGCCCCGGCCGCATCAACCTCGGGAGCCCAGAGCTCGTGTCTGGCCTCATCGAACGCCTCCCCTCGGAGTGCTGCGCGAGGGGTTGGCACGGGCTACGCTCGGTCACGCCCAGACGACGCCACTAGCCAGCCCTCGGCCTGGTTTGTCGCGACGCCTCCCCGAGCGGAGCCAAGGTACGGGCCGCTTGAACGTCAAGGGGACTCTCGAGCATCGCGACTCAGGAGCCTAACTGGTCACGTAGCCCCTCACCCCTTAGTTCCGAAAGGCTAACGGCGGTTGAGGTATGCGCGGGGCCGGGCTCTGCAGACGTAGAATGGTAAATTCACCCATACATCTCACCTCCCTACTTGTTGTTCGTGCGCCAAGGGGGACTCCTGAGCATCGCGACTCAGGAGCCTAACTTGTCACGTAGCCCCTCACCCCTTGGTCCCGTCCTGGTTTCCGGTCGGGGCTAACGGCGGCTGAGGTATGCACGGGGCCGGGCTCTGCCGGCGTAGAACATAAGCAAGTAGGAAGGAAAAGCGCAAATCTCAAGGAATTCAAAAGCAAATATTACAGTCCATAACTGTTTTCACAACGCCAAACGCAAGTTTAAACGCCTCCCCGAGGCATGATGCATGTTGCAGGAGCTGAAAGCAGGACATGAGCCACAGAGGAGTCACTTGTTGGCGGCGGAGCTGCGCTGGGCGGGTTCGCCTCGTGAAGCCTCAGGATCGGCAGCGCCTCGCTTCGGCTTGGTGGTGAAGGCCCGAAACTTCGCCAGCAGAGCCTCCGCTCGACCCTTCACGGCCTCAGCAGCGGCAGCGGCAAGCTCACCACTCACGGGCTCCAGCAGGCTGTTGAGGTCGACGTCGGGGTCACGAAGGTAGACGTGGGTAAGGACGCGCATCAGCGCTGCAGAAGACAGAACACGCGCCTCGGCCTCAGCCGTGGGGCCAAGGCCAAGGGTGACATCTTCAAGGGCACGGACCAGGAAGGGAAGCAGCTTGGCAGGGCCGTCCTCGGCGTCGGCCAGCGGGCTTTCCAGGCCGCTGCCGTAAAGCGACCTCAGCAAGGTGCGAGCCTTCTCCTCCATCTCCGCGAAGGCCACGCGGTCCTCGGTGAGGACCCGCGCCTTGCCGTCCAACTCAACCCTCTTCGCCTCCAACTCCTGCTCCAGCGCACCCAAGAGGTCACGGCGCCGGTTAAGCTTGGCATCCCGGTCCTTGGCGGCCGCCTCACGAGCTTTCATGTCTTCCTCCTTCTCTTGGCGGGCGCGGGCCTCCTTGGCAAGCTGGTCGCGCAGGCCCTGCAGCTCGCTCTCCAGCGCCTTACAGCGACCTCGGACATCAGCTACCTCCCCCAAGGCGGCGTCGCGAGCGGCCTTCGCCCCAAGGACGGCCTGTATCTCCTCGTCGCAAGCCGTCGCTGCCTGAACCAGCGCCGCTCGAATCGAAGCATCAGAGCGAACCCAGCCGAAGGCCAGCTCCAAGCGTCCGACCACCAAGCGAGGGTCGGCGCCCAGAAGATCTTGCCGCAGCTGGTCCAGTTCAGCAGCAGCATGATCCAGGACAGTGGAAGGAGTCGGAGAGACAACAGTTGGCGGAGTAGGAGGAGAGGACGGCAGCGTAATCACAACATAATGAGGCGGGGCCTCCTGCGCCCTGACGACTGCGGCAGTGGCATCAGGCAAGGATACCTCGGGAGTCACTTGGGCCATGGGGGCTGAGCTCGCCCCAGCTAGCTTCGCCAGGCCTCGCGAGGATGACCGGGCAGGAGAGGCCCATATCTTGCCGTCGCCTTCTTTCGCGGGCGGAGGCGATGCCCCAGACGAAGCCTCAGGAGCCCCCTTCAGCTTCTTCACCGCAAGCGCCAGCCTAGCCAAGGAATGCAGATATCAAGCCCCAGCATCAAAGCAAGGAATAAAAGAAGAATCTAGCACTTACTGGTCATCGCTCGCGGACTCGAGCAACCTCCGGCCGAACTTGAAGCTCGAGAGCTGGCTGCAGGGATCAGCGTCAAGAGGCTCGGGAGCAGGAGGCGCGTCTCCAGAACGCCTCGGAGCTGGGGCAGACCCGCGGGGGACCAGCCCCGTCCTATCCTTCTTCAGGATCAGGGGCAAGCTCTCGCCACCCCGCTCATCGCCATCCTCATCGTTGCTCGGCAAGAGGCGGAGAGCGCGGGACCTGCGCCGGGGGAGGGGCGCTCTCGACTCCCCGTCGGTCGCCTCGTAGTCGGGCCCCTCTCCCCGCTCCTCTTCTTCCTCCTCTCCATTGGAGTCGCGGAGGACACGCTCACTGTCGCCAGGCCGCCGGGTCCTCGGGAACCTCCAGGGCACAGGCCCATCCCCATTGAAAGCGGGCATGGAGTCCACCACCTGCTCCCAATCATCTCGAAACAGGGCACGGGCGCCCTCCAGCCTTGCCACGCCTCCCCAACCAAAGATTGGAGGACCGCGCCAGATCTTCGCCACCAGACTACGGGCTCGGGTGAGGCCTCCACAGCCGAAGCGTAGCATCGACGAAGAGTGGCCACCGGTGCTCCAGAACTCCCTTAGAGCGAAGCCCCGTCAGCTTCATTGCCGCCATATTGCCCGCCACAGACTGCGTTCATCTTCTCCAAAGACTGCTTCGCTGGGATCCACGAAGTTCCGTCTTAGACCAATCGTCGATGGGCGTGGCTGCTCCGTGGGCAGAATCAACCGAGGATGGATGCGCCCGACATCTATCATGACCCACTTGCTCCTGAAGCCTTCAATCCTCTTCCCGGGCTTCCAGATGGCGTTGGAGCTGCTGTACGCGACAAAGCTCGTGCACGCGGAGATGGGTCCGCGAGAGACCCGGAGTTAGAAGTAGTGGCGCAGCAAGGCCACCGAGGGCTGCACCCCGACATGAGCCTCACAATAGTAGGCGAAGATCGCCAGGAGAAGAACGGAGTTGGGGTGGAGGTGCAGTGCTTGCAGCTTGTAATGGCGGAGGACAGAAAAGAAGAACTCAGAAAAGGGAGGCACCAGCCGGCGGCAATGGCGCTCACGAAGAGCGGATAGAAGGTGCTTCCTTGGTCCTCAGGAAGGGCGGAGCCAGCCTTGAGCACCGCCGCCCCGTCGTTGCCTTGCGCCGCCATCATCCGGCACGCTCGGGCAAGGATCTTCTCCGACACGTTCGGGGAGTCCAAGGCAGGTGAGTACCAAGCTCCGGCCGGGGTCTGGCGAGGCGCCATATCTCGCTAGGGCACGCGGTCGAATTAGATCTAGAGATTTCGGAAGCAGGAAGGATAGGAGCAAGAAAGGGGATCTGGGCAATGACTGGAGAAGGCAAAGGAGGAAAAGCCTAGACGGGTGCCGCCCTTTTGACGATTCACGCAGTTGTCAAGGCGTCGTGGGAGAGCAGAGACGCCCACGTCCAATCAACCGCCACGCGGCGCCCAAGGCCGCCGGCTGTTAGGGCCCGTGGCGCTTCGCACTTGCCCCTTCGCTTCTCTGCCTAGCCAAGTCCAGGCGCGCCATGGGCCCGGGGGCTACTGTCGGCGTTCTGGGAACGGGGGTACCTAGACTTGCCTGCGTGCAGCTTGCGGAGTGGCTCAAGGGTGGCCCAAAGACGCCCATCTTCATCAAGACAAGCTCAAGACCTCGCGAGGGGCCAAGCCTCGCGAGGCGGACGACGTGAAGCTTCTCAGCGCGGCCTCATCAGCCTGGCTCACGAGGAGGCGGAGAGATCAAGGCGGGTACCTCACGAGGTGCCCATGACGCAAGCCATGACGACCAAGGGCGCCAGTGGCGCCAGCCAGCAAGATGTCCTCATTTCCTCTTTGGTGCAAAGGAAGCAAGCGCAGCGAGAGCATCAAGCAAAGGCAACCGCTTCGTGCAACAAGACCAAGACCAACGAACGGCAGGAAGGAGGTCATCGTGGAGCCCAAGCCGGCCACCGCCAGAGCCTTTGACAAAGCGAGGACCAACTTTAGTCAGATAAGTGTACTAGATGTTCCCCTTCAAAATGGCCAATTGTTGGCGCCCTTCCCGCTCAATATTTGGGAAGAGGCCCAGGGCCTCTGCTTATAAATAGGACTAGCCACCCACATGAGAGAGGATCAGGGATCTAGAGAATCGAGAACAGAGCTAGAGATCAAGCAATCTAGAGAGAGAGAGAGAGCGACCGAACTCCCCCTAGCAGTTCGTCGCACCGGGCAAGAACAGACCCTCGCGAGGTTGTTCTTCCTTGTATTGTTCATCATCAGCCCCTGAGGCAATCCACCACACCACACACTGGAGTAGGGTGTTACACCACAATGGTGGCCCGAACCAGTATAAACCTTGTGTCTCTTGTGTTGCTCTTTGTGTAGTTTAGATCCTTGCAAGGCGACGAGGTGCAGGTAGGTAGGGGGTGAGATCTCCGCGTGCACCCCAGAGTTCGAACCTAGAGGGTCTGCCGGAACCCGAAATCCGACAAATTCCACTTCTATAAATTCTCAAACATTGGGAAACCAGTAGAGAGCCACCCGAAACACCTTTTCCCCTGCCGCAAGTCCTTGTTGTCTCGCGATCCCATCTGGAGGCCTTTTCCGATACTCTACCAGAGGGGAATCAATTACGGAGGGCTTCTACATCAACCTTACTTGCCTTTCGATGATGCGTGAGTAGTTCACCACAGACCTACGGGTCCATAGCTAGTAGCTAGATGGCTTCTTCTCTCTCTTTGATCTTCAATACCATGTTTTCCTTGATCTTCTTGGAGTTCTATCCGATGTAACTATTTTTGCGATGTATTTGTTGGGATCTGATGAATTGTGGGTTTGTGATCAGATTATTCATGAGAAATACTTGAGTCTTTTCTGAACCTTTTTTGCATGATTGTTATAGCTTTGTATTTCTCTCTGATCTATCTGTTTGGTTTGGCCAACTAGATTGATTTATCTTGCAATGGGGGATGTGCTTTGTAATGGGTTCAATCTTGCGGTGCTCTATATCCCAATGACAAAGTAGGGGACAAGAAACATATTTGTATTGTTGCCATTAAGGAGAAAATGATGCGGTTTATTCATATTGGTTGGATTTACTTTGTCTACATCATGTCATCTTGCTTAAGGCGTCACTCTGTTTTATAATTAATACCCTAGATGCATGCTGGAGAGCAGTCGATGGGTGGAGCAATAGTAGCAGATGTAGGCAGGAGTTGGTCTACTTGTCTCGGACGTGATGCCTACATGGTCATTGCCTTGTATATCGTCTATGCGCTTTTCTATCAATTTCCCAACAGTAATTTGTTTACCCACCGTATGCTTTGTGTTCAAGAGAGAAACCTCTAGTGAAAACTATGGCCCCCGGGTCTACTTTTATCATATATAAAATCCAAAAATACCTTGTTGCACTTTTTCTATTTTATTTTATTTTATTTTTTATTTTATTTTATCTATCTACCACTACGAGATTTGATGCTTGCAAATAACCGCCAAGGGGATTGACAACCCTCTTGATCGCGTTGGGTGCAAGTATTTGCTTTTGCGTGTGTAGGTGCTGCTAACAAGGTTCTATGTGGTTCTCCTACTGGATTGATAACCTTGGTTCTTAAATAGCGCATTCCGGTGAGGCATGGTGTCCGGGTGCGTTAATGAGTCGCTGGAGTTGGTTCCTCGGGCGACGAGCCTGCTTAATGATGGCATTCGGACGGACTACATGAATGCGTGCAGCTGGTGCCGACAAGGAACCCACGCGCATGAGGGTTGAGGGTTTTTTGTGGGCCAGGGTAGTCAGCTGCGGGCGTGGCAATGCTGGAGATTCCTTTTGCTCACATGCGATCCCACATGTCATTCAAAAAGCAAGACGACTCACGTTCCCTTGGGTCATCAACAATATGAGATCTAAAACTAAAAACACATATGATTTATTGTGTTAGAGTATAGTAGTATTGTATTGCATAGTTGTTAGATGTAACATGCGAGAACGTGTAGGGATGTACTTTTGGAGGGCCTACAGAGAGAAATTGGGCATAAAGTGAATTCAAATATTTGTATTCGTCTTCATAGCATTTGTAACTCATATATAGAGTTTTCACGATAGACGTGAATGCTTGTTCGCTCTTACAAAACCAGTACAACAATAATGGGGTGGCGTGCGCCAATTTAGGCAGTGGGAGGTTGGCCTACTCGGCTCCACGGAGAGAGGGAGAGAGGATATAAATACACTAGAGTCAGTGTATTTGAAGCGAAAAGCATAATACGGTCACTGGACTTCATAATACGCTCATTACGATCACTATATATGTTTTGCGGTGATTATACGGTCACTCGCTCACTGTTCAGCATCGGATTGCACTTTGTTGACCGACCAAACAATCTGCGTGGCACTATCTTGAGTGGCTAAATTGACCATGTTCCTTGTGGGTCCCACCTGTCAATTGGTAGAGGAAAAAAGTAAGATAAACACAAATTTACGCTGGCGCGACAAGACTCCAACCCGTGCGCAGGAACCACATGGTTGTGTATGTGTGTGTCAGGGCCTGATGTGTGTGCATGCACGTGTAGGTTGAGCCCTTGAGCGTGAGCGTGTGTGTTGGTCATGTGGTGTGTGCATGCATGCGTGCGTGTGAGTGTTGCATGCGTGCATGTGTGCATGTGAGTTTTGCGTGCGTGCGTGTCTGCTTGCGAGTGTTGCATGGGTGCATGTGTAAACATGAGTGTTGCATTTGATTTCATTCTTATACCCGCCGATAGGTGGGCCCTATGGTAATGAGATAATGTGTGCTGATGGTGCAACACTAGATGTGCCACGTGGAGCATTTAACTGGTCAACTAATCGTGTCTTCAACAAATACAGAGCTCTACGGCGAGCCCATGAATGTATAATAAGCACAAGACGTATATGGTGACTGTAATGAGTGGATTCTGAAGTCCAGTGAATGTATCATGCTTTTGCTTCAAATACAGTGATCGTCAATGTATATCTCGCGAGAGAAAGATAAAACATGCATTAATGTGTTGGGACGTACTTTTAGAAGGCCTAGAGATAGTTTGTGTGTGTACATGAAAGAGGCGTAGAGGGGGTGCGATGGAGAGAGAGATGCTATTCGTTACTCTTTATTATTACTAACTTTGTATATAGTATAAAAGTATAAAAATTCACAATGCGGAGTAAATATCATTGGGTGCACCATGCAAATTACCTTTCATACTTCATATAACTTTGTAATATTGTATATATGTAGATTTTCTAAAAAAATGGCCACACTTTGTAGTTTTTATTCAAAAGGAATGTTGTATGTGAAGTAAAAGTGAAGAGAGGGATTTTTAGATCAATGGGGGCACATGATATGATGTAACATGTGTGAATGTGTAGATGACGTGTTTGGCAGGGCCTAGAGAGGGTATGTGTATGTATTCGAGAGAGGCGATGCCCTTGAGTGCGTCTATGCAAGGGAGAAGGGGAGAGAGGCATGAGCAGACATAGTGTGTGTGGTGTGTGTGCTGGTTTGTGCGGGTGTTAGAAGATACCAAGACCTAAGGGTAGAGGGTGTGTGACCGTGTGAGGTCTGGTGGGGCCGAGGTGAGGACCTTGCATCGGTTTCATCCTACTCCACATTGCTCGGCCCGTGACGCATTACACGGAGACCCTTGGAGGACTAGTCATACAAGACAAAGATACAAGAGCAGCGAAGAACTCTGTGTCCACTGACAAAGCCAGCTAGGATTTGCAACCCTAGGTCCTAGGTATGTACAAGCCCGGGACCTAGTTCTTGGATAGTATACACAAAATCCCTTGGTATCCATACTCAGAAATATACATGACCGAGAGTACGGTATTACCTCAATCGCAATAAGGGCCCGAACTAAGGTAAACCCTGGTCTCTGATTACCATTCATCCAACCTAAGTGTAAGGGGCATCCTACTAAATGCTCTGCTAGAATCATATTCATCAACTAGGAAGAGAGGTGGAGATAGTGAGTGTGACATAGTCCTAATGTGCGTGCGGGAGACACGTAGGCATGTGTATGTATAGAGAAATGGTCGATGGGGATCGTGCATGCGTATGCATGTGAGAGAAAGAGTGCTTGTGACAAAGGTTAGTGAAAGCAGTCGTATATGGTTGTGAGAGAGAGGGAGGGTGATATAGAGAGCATGTGTGCGATAAAGACACCTTGGGAGAGAGCGTGAGCATGTGTGAGAGATCACCGATGGATATACACCGTGTGTGCATATTTTTGTGAGAGAAAGTTAGCGTGTGTGTGAGGAGGGGCCTAGGGAGAGTGAATCTACACATAAAAGACTAATGTGTAGGAGGGGCCTAGGGAGGGGCCTAGGGAGAGTGAATCTATGGTCCTTGTGACCCACAGGAGAAAATGGAGTGCATTGAATGGTTTTTGAATATTCATATGCCTGATGATGTGGACTGGATTCTTATGGGAGATTTCAACTTCATGAGGGATCCATCAGACAGAAATAAACCTGGTGGAGATGTTAATGAGATGCTCATGTTCAATGAAGCAATTAGTAACCAAGGTTTAGTGGAGCTACCTCTGCATGGAAGGAAATTTAGTTGGAGTAACATGCAACAAAATCCTCTGCTGGTCAAGCTTGATTGGTTTTTCACTTCAGCCTCCTGGATGACCACATTCCCAAATACTATGGTTCTACCTCTTGCCAAACCAATTTCAGACCACTTGCCATGTGTAATCAAAGTTGGCACCTCAATTCCCAAAGCAAAAGTTTTTAGATTTGAGAATTACTGGTTGCATCACTCAGACTTCAAACAGGTAGTTCATGCTGCTTGGAATATTCCAGTAGGGAATCTGGATTCAGTCAAAAAGCTGAATGCAAAGTTTAAAAACTTGAGGAGAGCCTTGAAATTGTGGGCCAGATCTCTCCCTTGTCTGAAAACTCAAATTGCTAAAATCAATGAAATCATTTTCCTTTGGGACTTCTTTGAGGAATTTAGACCCCTGGACACTTATGAATGGAATTGTAGGATTCTCCTTAAAGAACATCTGCTAGTTCTATTGAAGAACCAAAAGATCTACTGGAAACAGAGGGGGAAAATTAAAGGGGTAAAGTTTGGGGATGAAAATACCAAATTCTTCCATACCAAGGCTTCTATCAATCACAGGCAAAACCATATTGCTGTTCTGCAAAATAATGATCAAGTTGATATATCTGATCATGCTGGGAAGGCTGCAATACTATGGGACACCTATAAGAAAAGAATGGGGACTTCAGACAAAACTTCCATGCACTTTGACTTACAGTCATTGTTTCATCCAAGACAGGATCCCACACTTTTTGAGTCATTGGAACTGCCTTTCTTTGAAGAAGAAATCAATGAAGTAGTGAAAGAATTACCTATGGACAAATCACCTGGTCCTGATGGCTTCAATAATGAGTTTTTTAAATCATGCTGGGACATAATTAAAGGAGATGTGCTCAACTTCATTTCTGACTTCCATGCTGGAAAAATCTCTCTGGAAAGTTTGAACACCTCATTCATTACTCTTATTCCAAAAGGAAATTCTCCTCTCACAACAAATGATTACAGACCAATTTCCCTCCTCAATTGTTGTCTCAAGCTAGTCACTAAGCTGTTGGCAAACAGGTTACAGAAAGTCATCCTAAAGCTGGTTCACATTAACCAATATGGCTTCCTCAAAGAGAGATCTATTCATGACTGCTTGGGTTGGGCTTATGAATACTTGCATCACTGCCATAAATCAAAGGAAGAGATTATTGTACTGAAACTGGACTTTGAAAAAGCATTTGACACCATTGAACATCAGGCAATTTTGGATATTCTAAAAGCTAAAGGATTTGGTGATAGATGGATTAATTGGATCAAAATGTTGTTCACTTCTGCCTCATCTGCCATTCTGCTCAATGGTGTGCCTGATAAAAAATTCTATTGCCTCAGAGGTGTGAGACAAGGAGACCCTCTGTCACCACTACTGTTTGTACTTGCTGCAGATCTTCTTCAGACAATCCTCAACAAGGCCATGCAAATGGGCTTACTTTCCTCACCTCTGCAAGTGAATTCCTGCCCTGATTTCCCAATAGTTCAATATGCAGATGACACTTTGGTCCTCCTTCAAGCAGATGCCAAACAACTACACTGCCTCAAAGCCCTCCTCAATACTTTTGCAGATGCTACTGGACTGAAAGTCAATTACTCTAAATCTAGCCTCATCCCACTCAATGTACCTGAGGAGAAAGTTGAACTTCTGACTAATACTTTCCAATGCAAAAGGGAATCCTTTCCAATCCAATATTTGGGTGCACCCTTGGGTATTTATAAACCAACTGTTGAGCAATGTTTACCTATGGTCACAAGACTTCAGAAGAAACTTATGGGCCTATCTTCTTTTTTAACCATGGCTGGAAGACTATTGCTGGTAAAATCTTTGCTCAATTCCCTGCTGATTTATCTTATGGGGTGCCTAGATGTACTAGGCACCATTAAAGCTCAAGCAATTAAATTGTTGAGGCATTGCCTCTGGAGAGGCCCTGATTTGGAGGATCATAGGCCTGCCATGGTGGCATGGAGTACTGTGTGTAGGCCAAAGGACCAAGGAGGATTGGGAGTAATGGACATCTTTGTCCAAAACAAAGCTTTGCTACTCAAGAAATTGCACATGATTTATAACAGACACAACATCCCATGGGTTAACTTGATCCGGGAAGCATATTACAGTCTTTGGTTCACCGCACTGCAACAGCTTGGATAGGATCCTTTTGGTAGAAGGCTAATCTTAAGCTCATTGACAATTTCAAATCCATGGCCGATGCCACATTGGGGATGGCAAAAGTGCCTTTTTTTGGTCAGATCTTTGGCACTCACCTGCCTTTAGAACATGTTCCTCATCTCTTTTCTTTTTGAAAAATAGAAACTCCTTTGTGCATTCCATTATTCACACCGATTATCTGGAAGATCTCTTTCACTTACCTTTGACAATTAAGCATTCCAAGAATTTGAAGCAATGGAAGACATATGTATAACTTTGAGGGGTTCGAATATCTAGAATGCATGAGACACCGGAGCTATATTTGGGGAAGTGATCAATTCTCTGTTGCAAAGGCATATAAACGATGATGGGAGTTAAAATAGTGCCACAACAATTTAACTGGATTTGGAATAGCTCTTGTCAACCCAAGCACAAGGTGTTTTCCTGGAGGCTACTACATGACAGACTCAATACCAGGAATGTTCTTAGAAGAAAATCATTTCATTTGGACAACTACAATTGTGCTGTAAACAATTGCCAGCAGGAGGAAACACTGCAACACCTCTTTTGGACATGTCCTTTTACTGCACAGTGTTGGGACATGATTTGCCCCACTAGGCAGGCAAATGTCTCAGTTCTTGAAGCTTTTGCTGACCTAAAACTTAAACTTCACGTGCCTTTCTTCATGGAAATCATCATCCTAGCATCATGGGCCATCTGGATCTCCAGGAACAACCTCATTTTTCAAGACATCCAACCAAGCATTCAGGGATGGAAAGTCATCCTCTTGGAGGAGCTCAATATGCTTAGGTTCAGAATTAAGAAGAGCTATGCTAGAGCTTTCTGTCTTTGGCTTGATAATCTTGTCCTGTAATCTTTTGTTTCTTAGTAGCTGCTAGCTTCTTGTTTCCTTCCTTCTTTCTTCCTTTCTTTCTTCCCTTCTTTTTTCTTTCCTTCTTTCTCTTTGTTTTTTTGGCTTAACTCAAGCCTTTTGTACAGCTGGACCTCTTTGTTTTAATATAAAAATTGCAGTGGGGTTTTGCCCTACTGTGTATAGTCAAAAAAAAGACTAATGTGCACATTGATTTAAAATATAAATTGTATCCAAATATTTGGATGGGATCATGATATTTTTCAATTCGCGTAAGAAATGGTCATTGGTCTATCAAACATCCATATTCTATGGAATTTGAGCATGTCTATGTTATTATTCGACATAATTGATCCATAGAGTTGGTATTTTGAAGTCCAGACAATGCATCGCTTTAGCTGTTCAAATATAAACATGAGTATAGTTTATGTTCTGTGTGTAAAGCAAATTACATGCAAAGGATACATAGTGAACATTCTAAATAGCTAGCTAGGAACTAGCATACATTTGAATTCAACATAAGGTGGTTAAAAATATTCGAATTCAAGATGAAGTCCATTAAATTATTTGAATTTGAGATCATGGCATTTGTAAATCATACCTAAATTAAGGGGGCATCAATCTTTGCCCTGCTTTTTTGTACATAATAGCATATATAGTCGTATACAAAATAGATTCAAATTTACCTCCTCCATTCCAAAATAATCATAGTTATAGGATTTTGAAAAGTCAAAATTTCAAAAATAAGCACATAATTTAATGAGGATTTCAAACATACAAGGTCAAATTTAACGTTGTCTATTTAGGTCAATCCTAAAAGTTCAAGAGTACTCTAAACGTGAATGCTTCTATTTCAAAATTTGAAACAAAGAGCTAAAATAGCCTCTGCTCACCCGAAGCCATGTATACATCAATCTTTGACCAATGTTTCGTAGAAGGAAATTACTTTTCTAACTCTGACCCGTGAAACATATCGGCCCGACGTCCAAAGATCTAAACTGGGGTAGGTTTGTAACTTCATCTGGATGCCATGCATCCGCCTCCGAAAAACATTCATACACCGTGGCCACCTAATGAAAGTGCGTTATATCGACTAGAGGGGGGGGGTGAATAGGCGATTTTTATGAATTCTTCATTGAGGAATTTGCCGGTGAGGAAATTCCTAAGTGAAGAACTACTTGCAACGGAATAAGTACTCAGAAGTAAGCATAACAGAATGCGGGCATGGTCATCGTAATGAAATGAAGACAATCAAAGAGTATAGAAAGCGTAAACACAGGATAACACAAGATGAAGACAAACAGACTGAAGAAATTGAACGAGGAAATTGAGAAAGTCTTGATCAAGGTCTTCAAACACGATATGAACAAACACTCAACACGCTTATGAGGAAATGAAAGAGTTGAGGAAATAGAACCAGTTAGGTTGGTGAAGACAATGATTTGGTAGACCAGTTCAAGCGATGTCTCGGTTATAAATGCTGTTGGAGCGGCTGAGTATTTAAACTCGAGGACACACAGTCCCGGACACCCAATCGCTGAGCATGCAGCTCAGGACACCAAGTCCTCACCGTATTCTCCTTGAACTAAGGTCACACAAACCTCGTCCAATCACTCGTGGTAAGTCTTCAGGCGACTTCCAAAACTTCACAGACTCGGTCACTCGGCGATCCACAATTCCTATTGGATGCTCTAGACCATGACGGCTAACCGTCTAGAAGAAGCACATTCTTCAAAGGTAACAAGCGTCGGATCCACGCAGGATCAATCTCTTCAGTAATGCTCAATCACTTTGGGTTTGTAGGGGTTTGGTTTTTGGGTTTTTCCTCACTCGATGATTTTCGCTCAAAGTCCTCGGAGGATGGGTTGCTCTCAAATTACAAGTCTCAAGTTCTCTCGGAGCAGCCAACCAGCTAGTTGTTGTAGGGGCGGCTATTTATAGCCTAGGGAGCAGCCCGACATGATAAGACATAAATGCCCTTCAATGATATGACCCGTTAGGTGGATAAGATATTTTGGGACAGCTGGCGCGCAGCACAACAACGGTCGGAAATTTGACTCTCAAATTCCTCAGGGCTATCATGTTCCTCACTGTGTAGGCAATCCATGGCGAATTCCTAACTCCTCGGTCGAGAACAAATTCCTCGGAGACCGGAAGAACTTCATACGTATCCTTGAAGAAATTTACTGAACTATATGAGATTTCCAAAGGCTTCACTCGAAGGGGTTGGTAGGTGTAGGATTTTGAGTTGAGCATCACATGTAAATTTTTCCTTAGTATTTCCTCGACCCCTTTAACGATGCGGTGTTTCCTATGACTCAAGAAAGAAAATGAAACTACGAAAACAAAAGTCTTCACGCTTCATGTTCCTCAAATGAATACCAAGTCTTCAAGGTCACACCAATTTCTTCACTTTCAAAGTCTTCAGAATATCAAAGTCTTCAGTCGAAGAACTTCATTTTTAGGGGTCGACTTTCTCTATAAATATCAAACTCCTCATAGACTTATAGACCTGTGTACACTCATAAACACATTAGTCCCTTAACCTATAAGTCTTCAATACACCAAAATCACTAAGGGGCACTAGATGCACTTACAATCTCCCCCTTTTTGGTGATTGATGACAATATAGGTTAAGTTTTTAACGGGGATAAACATATGAAGTGTAAATACTGATATTGAGGAATTTGATTGCAAGATATAGAAGAACTCCCCCTGAAGATGTGCGTAGTGAGGAATTTGCTTTTGAGGCAATGCACATTTGAAGAGTTGAATCATGGAGATGTCCCCCTATATCTTGTAATTCGTACACGCATTTGACATATAATATGAAGAATTTGAAATGCATAATGAAATATGGTGACTGATGTAATTCAGCATGCGTGTATTAACATATAACGAAGAATAAGCATGCAGAGGAACACATCAAAAGTATCAGAGCACCATCAGGTTTAAGATTACAACTCGATCCAATAAAAGTTTCAGAAGAACGAGAGTTGTAACTTAGCAAAAGCGCCCATATAATAGACCCGCTTGAAGACTAACTCAAATTTCTCCCCCTTTGTCATCGAATGACCAAAAGGATCGAAACTAAGGACTAACGCCCCTGAAGAATTTCAAGTTGATGGAGGAGCGCCAGCGTCGTTGGGGTCGGTTGTCGTAGTAGGGCCTGTCACAGTGTCGTCCAAGTCTTCATTTTCATCAGTTGCGCGCGATGAAGAATAGGAGCTTGCCACCAAGGAAGGAACCTTGACCTTCTTGAATTTCTTCGGCGGAGGTGCAGACCAGTCAAATTCTTCCTTGAGACCCATTATCTTCAGTTCTTCAGCGCTATAGACATGAGAAAGAACAGCCCAGGTGCGGTTGCAGGTTTCATGGAGGTAGTATTGGTTTTTCTTCACTGCATTGTGTGTTGAGGTCATGTTGTGAAGAATTGAACCAAACTGACACTTGACCCATTTATGATTGTGATCAACCTTCTGATGAAGACTGAGGAGTAACTCACAATCAGTCATCACCCTAGGTGCTGTGGCTTGAGGATTTTGCTTGGCTGAGGTATTGGCGGCAGAGTCATGTGTGGCAGAGTCATCATTGGTGGAGTAGGATGCAGCCTTGCGAAATTGTCCATCCAATGGACGAATGCCTTCATCTATCACAGCAGTTGCCTTGCCCTTGTCATCGGCTGAGGAAAATGTCCGTTTGAGGACTTCTATTGGAGGCAAGTAGTTGTAGTGGTTCAAAGTATCAGCCTTGTAATTGAGTGAAGACCTTGTCCTGATGAACCTCATAATCCAAGGAGCATAAGGCTTCAGCTCAAATGGTGACATAGCAATATTCGCCAGACTCCTCATGAAGAAATCATGGAAGTTGACGGGAACGCCATGAATGATATTGAAAAGCATATTATTCATGATGCCAACGACTTCTTCATCATTTGAGTCGTGGCCTTTGATAGGACTCATTGCCTTCGTCAGAATGCGATAGACGGTCCGAGGCACATATAGTAATTCCTTGATGAAGAATTTGGTTTGTGGGGCCTGCCCTGGCTTCAAAGGCTCCATCAAAACTTGCATGTAGTGATTTGTAAGCTCAGGTTTGTCGGATTTCGGGTTCCGGCAGACCCTTGAGGTTCGAACACTGGGGTGCACGCGGAGATCTCGCCCTCTACCTACCTGCACCCCGCCGCCTCGCTAGGATCTAAACTACGAAAGGAACAACACGAGAGACACGAGGTTTATACTAGTTCGGGCCACCATTGTGGTGTCATACCCTACTCTAGTTTGTGATGTGGTGGATTGCCTCTTGGGCTGATGGTGATGAACAATACAAGGAAGAACAGCCTCATGAGGGTCATTCTTGGCTGGTGCGATGAGCTGGCAGGGGAGTCGGTCGCTCTCTCTCTCTCTCTCTCTCTCTCTCTCTCTATTCAAGGTGCCTCCGGCTACCGATTGGATGCGGATGCCTCTACCTGTGGGTGGCTAGTCCTATTTATATGCAAGGGCCTGGGCCTCTTCCCAAATATTGAGCGGGAAGGGCGCCAACAATTAGCCATTTTGAAGGGAACATCTAGTAAACTTATCTGACTAAAGTTGGCCCTCTTTGTCAAAGGCTCACGGTGGTGGCCTTGGCTTGGGCTCCTAATGACTTCCTTCCTACCGTTGGACTGGTCTTGGTCTTGTTGCACGAAATGGGCGCCTTTGCTTGATGCTCTCTCCTGCGCTTGCTCCTTTGCACCAAAGAGGAAAGGAGGACATCTGCTGTGGCTGGCGCCCTTGGCGCCCATGGTCGTCATGGCTTGCGTCATGGGCACCTCGCAGTACCCGCCTTGATCTCTCCGCCTCCTCGTAAGCCCGACTGACGAGGCCGTGCTGAGAAGCTCCACTGTCGTCCGCCCAGCAATCTCAGCCCCTCGCGAGGTCTTGAGCTCGTGTTGATGAAGATGGGCCATGATGGGCCCCCTTTGAGCCACGCCGCAGGCGCGAGGCGAGCAAGTTTGGGGACCCCATTCCCGAGGCCGACAGTGGCCCGGGCCCAAAGCGCGCCCGGACTTGGCGAGCGAGAGGCGAAGGGCAAGTCTGGCGTCATAGGCCCTAACAGCCCATGACCTTAGGCGCAGCGTGGCGGTTGATTGGGCGTGGGCTGCCTTTGTTCCCCACGCCTCCTTACTTTGTGCCGTGGTAGGCGGATCCTTAGTCGTACAGGCCGCTCCCCTTTTAAGCTGCTTTCGACCGTCCCCGCTCTTCCTCCTCTCGAACTCAACCTTCGCTTCAATACAATCTCGGACCTTCCCCCCCCCTTCCGTTGTCATGGCTCGGACGAAGAAGGGAAGAGGGAATAAACCCATGCCCCCGCCTCGCTCGCCGTCGTTGGCGGCCCCCGCCGTCGGTCGGTCGATCATACTCAATCAAGAGGGCCTTGGCAAGGTCAGCTCGGCTTTGGCCACCATCTTCAACGGATGCGGGCGGACGACGGCCTGGCCTGCGTCCCACTTCTCCATCGACATGATAATCACTGAGGTCCGGTATTTGGCCGACGCCCTGTGCGCGGGGCTGGTTCCCCCTTCTCCGATTTCTTCAATGCTGTGATCTCCCACTATCAGATCCATATGATGCACTTGGCTCCGGAATCCATCACTCTTCTTGCGGTCTTTGCCTTTGTTTGCGAGGCGATGATGGGCATCCTTCCATCAGTTGCCTTGCTGCGCCACTTCTTCTCTCTGCGCCTTGTTGACCCCACCCCATGTTTGGGGTGTGTGAGCTTCATTGCTGCATCTGAAACAACGGCTTCAGGGATTGACTTCAGCCTTCCTCCGCCCGCGCCTGGGTCCCGCGAGCGGTGGCTGTACATGGACGTGGGGGTGCCCAGGCCCCTGCTGTCGGAGCCATCTTCGCCTGCTGGCCCCAATTCAGGATGGGGCCAAGAGGCCTCCACGAGTTCCAGCTCATCTTAAATGCAGCGCCGCTTTGCATTCTTGAGCGAGGCTCGGCGTGTGGCGCCCAAGGTGGTGAAGGAGTTCCTGCTATGCCGTGTTGCCCTCTGCAGCGTCACTCTCGCGGATGTGAGCCTTCGGTGGCGTGAAGACCGTATGAGGCTCCGGGAAGAGGACTGGCGCTGAAGCGGCGAGGAAGGTGCTCTTGGTCTTGACTGGGGACCCCACTCCTGGCAGCATCCGGCACGGGGGGCCTTGTTGTACCTTTGCCCGAACAGGGGCGACTTTATAAGTCAGATGCCCGTCTTCGACGAATGGGGGCTGCGCCCCGCTGGCCTCCGTGGGTCTCGCGAGAACCCAGTGGTGGTGGCCGCCCTTTCAGTCAGCCACGGCGGTTCTTCCTCGAGTGGCGGAGCAGGGAGGCATGAGCCGCTGGAGGCCGAGGGGGCCTCCGCCGGGGTGACGGTGCCAGGCGGCACTCTTGAGGGAGCAGCTCCTGAGGCCCAGGCTGCCGCGGCTAGGGGTGACGAGCAGCTGCCCGCAGTGCCAGCGGCTGAGGCCCCTGGGGCCCCAGTTACTCTTCTTGGTGAGGTGACCGGCGGCGTGCATCAGGTAGACGCACCCGACGCGGGTCGTCTTGACGCTCCTTCCTCGTCGCGGTGACCCCTGCGCTCAACTCTTGGGTCGCTTCGCGTGGACTTTGAGGCTCTCCGGGAAGAAGGGAGGCCTTGGGTGACGACTACCCTTGTCGCCTGCTGAAGCATAGGAAGTACTTCGCCACCGATGAGTAAGCTTTTCCCCTTTTCTAGCTCCTGATCTTTCTGTTGCTTTTACTGATCCTTGCTCTGCAGGGCCCTTCTGCCGAGCTCACGGAGATGGCTGAGCCATCCATCCCTTGGCTCCACCCTCTCCCGTCTTGAGCACCCGGCAGTAGAGTCCTTGTGGTGAGGCGGTCGGAGAGATGAACCATCTGAGGCGCACCGCAGCTTGCGTGCCTCGCGACCCTCCTTGAGCCTCTCATGGCGTAGCCAGCTGCCGTGGGCTTCTCGTCTGCAGTCGTGCGACCTTGATTGGCTGAGGCATTCCCTGCGCTCTTCTTTGGGGATGGGCTGGCTCTGGCGGGCTTCTGGCGGCGTGCCCGGCCATGGCGGCGCCAGCCCCAGCCCCTGCGGGAGGAGCACTGATCGTGGCCCCAGTGCTCGCTTGTGGCGGATGATGGTGTGGAAGAGCGTGCTTGGCGCACCAGGGGCGTCGCGCTCTTCGCCAAGGTTTCTTGGAGGTGGTTGATCGGTGAGCCTGCTTGGTGAGGCTTCGCTGATGAAGACCAGCGCCTCGAGGCCGAGGCCTGCGCTGGCAGCGGAGGAGGCGCGGTGAAGCCAGTATGTCGCCCTTGCGTGCCATCAGCGTGATCTTGACAATTAGGAGGCCAAGGCATCGCTGGCAGCCTTTCAGGAGGTCCGTTCTCGGGCCATTGAGGAGGCTCGGGAAGGCTGACCCGCGGCCGAGGCGGCGGAGGCGGTAGCGGAACTCTGGCCGATGCCGCTCACTTTGGAGGAGGCAGGTGGAGCTGCAGCGAGGCGACCCTTGTGTCGATGAAGGTGGCCTCGGGCAACCCAGTGAGCTCGGAAGAGTGAGGAGGTGTTGGCGTTGGAAGCCGCCCGAGCAGCGCCTGGTCTGACGCTTTGGAAACAAGGGGCGCTTGGTGGCGGGCGGAGGATGATGTCGCTCTTGGCAGAAGCCCGTGTCTGGAGGAGGTCGGGCGTCGGGTGGCGACAGCGTGCTGAACCTCGGCCTTGAGTTCGAGGAGAGGCTGGGGTTGATCCGTCTTGAGGCTGAAGGTAGGACCGCTGCCTTGAGGGCCAGCAGGAGGAAGTGATCTGGCGGGCCGATGCTTCTCGGGCCGCCCTTGAGGTGGCGCAGGAGAGGTTAACTACCTCCAGCAGGAGGTGCTTCTTCTTCGCCAGCGGGTGGGCGAGGCTGAGGCCGTCAGCGTGAGAGAATCTGCAGACGAGATACACCAGCAGGCGGATCACGGAGCATGAGCACAGCCCCATACTCCTGCCGCTCCGGAGAGAGCCAACACAGCCTTAGGTAACATCTGCGGCGGCTGTTGGCGAGCCGCCTGCGATTAACTCGCCCGGCAACCTTGAGTTCTTCACCAGCGTGGTGACTTCGGTGGGCCTTGGTCGGTCAGAGCCAATAGGTTGGTGGAGAGGATCCACGCCTTGCTCGGGCGCGCCTTTTCTCGCATCTTCAGCCATCTCCGGAATATGGACCCCCACTTCGACTTCGATGCTGCCATCGCCCCAGTACCCCAGGCCGTCCGGGGCGACCTGGCGCACTGGGTGGAGGACAACATGGATGCCCTCGTCAGGGCCTTCGCTTTAGATAACGACGGCGTGATCATGGATCTTGATGAAGGCGGCGTGGTGAGCGGCCGACGCCGCCGCTGGTGACCAGCAGAGTGATGGCGAAGCCAACAGCAGTTCAGGAGGTGCCCTGAGGATGCATTGGGGATTTATCGGTGACTGCGCGTCGTTCACATTTCCTTATCTGCCTGCGAATAGAACTCAGGTTTTGCCACGAGCGGTTGTGAGAGCATTTTGGGAGGGAGCCCTCATGTAAAACTTGTGTTACGTGTATTAGTTGATGCTATATCACCCGTATACTGCGCCAAGTGGCGGCTAGTTTACCTTCGTCCCGTGTGGGCCACTGAGATAGCTTTGTGGAGGCTGTGGCGTCTCAAGTGTCTCTGATCAACCCGTAGGATCTGCGGTAAAACCTCTGAGAGGATGCGGCGGCGATCTGGGCTGAATGCAAGCTAGGCCCAACCCGGCTCGCGAGGCTCACGAGGGAGGCAGCTGAGAACAAGCGGTAACGGAACACGAGATTGCTCGAGCGAGACTAAGCACCCCTTCCCAAACACACGCAAATCTCAAATTGAATCAACTTAAATCCAGCGGGGAAAGTGACAACCAAAGGAAAAAGCAATGAAAGCGAGAAAAAGGCGCGTCCGGCACCTAGTCTAGTCTTGGGCGTCTTCTCACCCGGTAGCGAACTAAGTGCTGCCACTCGGCGTGGGAGAGGAGCCCAGGGGCTGAGGCGGCACCCCCTGAGACTCCGGGGTGTGTCTGAGACCCACTCATTGTTACGTGAGAGTGTCGCAGGCGGCGGCTTCACGAGGCACTTGGCCTTCTTCACGAGTACCGGCCTTGCTTCCTATCGCTAGGCGAGGCCCGCCTTGCGCCACACTATAGTTCCATCAACGGCGACCGGAAACAGGGCGCCGCCCGATGGGGTAAGCGTCGCCAATGGTTCCCCGGCGACCACGGGTCCTCCGCCGAGGGCAGGCCACTGAGGCACCTCCCAGTGAGAGGCCTACCTCCTGAGCACGCCTTGCTCCGACGCCCGCGGTGGTGATGCTGGATCTCGGCCCCTCTCCTGCAGCCCCGGCGCCCTCCTCTGAGGGTAGGAGGCTGCAGGCCAGGGCAGCTGCTTCTGTGGCGACCTGCACCTCTGCGATTCATGATTAGCGTATGCTGCTCACGAGGAATTAACGGTGCCGATAATCGTCGCTTCCAGGCGTGGCGGTGAGGCCTTCACAGAGCTCTTGGAAGAGCTCAGCCTCATCGCCTCATCCCCCGGCTGGGCTAAGGAGGCGAGCCTTGTTAGCCCTCGTGCAGGTGCCCTTGGTCCATCATGTGGGGCACGTATTCTTACGGGGCCGTCATCCGAAGCCGCGCCATAGTGCTCGCGTGCCATGCAGCTCTGCTTGGCGCCCCACAGGGGTAGTGCTTGGCCCACTGGGGCCGTTAGTGTGGCGAGTCCTTCTTCGCTGGTCGGGAGCGGAGGCAGTACTGCCGCTGGCCCGGTGTTGGCAACCGGCTGGCGTTAGGGTAACCAGAGCCAGCGGCTGCATGTGGAGCCCAGCGGGCGCCCCACAGGCCTGAGGTAGGGAGCTGGTGCGAAGGGTGAGCCCGGCGGCAAAGCCGGAGCTCGCCACCGCTCTAGCACCGTCACGGCTGCCTTCCGGCAGCCTGCGATAGCTCCGGGCCACCGTAAGCCTGACCTCGAGTTCACTGCTCGGCGGGTGTCTGGCGTCGCTGACCCTGGCGTGGTTGGAGTCCTCGCTGCCGCGCCGCCTGCGGCGTGAGATGTCGAAGCTTGTCGCGTCGCCCTTGCCCGCTGGCGCCCTGCGGACATGAGCTGCACTGGGCATAAAGTCGCCCGTGGCGGCTCTGCGTCGTGGCCAAGCCGCCCGAGGACCGGGGTTGCCGCTGGTCGCGGACATGATGATGACGATCGACGGGACACGAAGTGGCGAAGGTGGATCGGCGCACCTACTTGGCCCGCCAAATGTCGGATTCGGGTTCGGCGGACCCTTGAGTTCGAACACTTGGGGAGTGCGGAGATCTCACCCTCTACCTACTGCACCCCACGCCTCGCTAGGATCTAAACTCTGAAAGGAACAACCACGAGAGACACGAGGTTTATACTAGTTCGGGCCACCATTGTGGTGTAATACCCTACTCTAGTTTGTGGTGTGGTGGATGGCCTCTTGGGCTGATGGTGATGAACAATACAAGGAAGAACAGCCTCATGATCTGTTCTTGGCTGGTGCGATGAACTGCTAGGGGAGTTCGATCGCTCTCTCTCTCTCTCTCTCTCTCTCTCTCTCTCTCTCTATTCAAGGTGCCTCGGCTACCGATTGGATGCCGATGCCTCTACCTGTGGGTGGCTAGTCCTATTTATATGAAAGACCTGGGCCTCTTCCCAAATATTGAGCGGGAAGGGCGCCAATAATTAGCCATTTGAAGGGAACATCTAGTACACTTATCTGACTAAAGTTGGTCCTCGCTTTGTCAAAGGCTCTGGTGGTGGCCGGCTTGGGCTCCACAATGACTTCCTTCTGCCGTTGGACTGGTCTTGGTCTTGTTGCACGAAATGGGCGCCTTTGCTTGATGCTCTGCTGCGCTTGCTCACTTTGCACCAAAGAGGAAAGGAGGACACTGCTTGGCGGGCTGGCGCCCACTTGGCGCTGTGGTCGTCATGGCTTGCGTCATGAGCACCTCGCGAGTACCTGCCTTGATCTCTCCGCCTCCTCATGAGCCGGCTGTGAGGCCGTGCTTGAGAAGCTCCTGTCGTCCGCCTGCAATCTGGCCCCTCGCGAGGTCTTGAGCTCATGTTGATGAAGATGGGCGTGATGGGCCCCCTTTGAGCCACGCGCTTGGGCCGCGGGCGAGCAAGTCAGGGACCCCCATTCCCGAAGCGCCGACAAGGTTCACTTTGTAGATGCAATGAGCACCATCAAGGGGAGGGCCCCGAGTGGGAGGAGCGCGAAGCAATTCAGTTCTTGGTGCCTTTTAGTGATTATTTTCATCATCGGTCCAATACCCATGAGTTCATATCCTCAGGTGTCGCCGGTGATGTGCGGCGTCGCATAGAATTGAAGAATGAGTTCTTCATTCCAATCGAGATGTCGGTCAGAAATTCAGCAATCACGCATCGTGAAGAACAACGAGGACCATTTCGAAGCCTGGTAGAGATTCCATGTCCACGAGGAATATGTGCGTGATCGAAGACTTTGTCTTTATTGAATAGCACAGAGGAATAGAAGTTGGCTTGGCTAGCAGTCCAGAAACGCCTCTTCCTTATGCGAGCAGATTCATAAGGGTTGTATTCAGTGAAGATTACATGCTCGCCGAAGAAATCTTCAGCCTTGAAATTTTGCTTCATTGAGAATGGATTCTTTGGTTTTGGCAGTGGAGTGTCAGTGAGTTGCATCACGACCTCTGGAATCACAATCTCAGCTTCTTCAGGCTGAGGAATTTCTGGTTCCTCTTCATGTGCAGTCTGCGTGTTCATAGGATCAGCACCGGCGGAGTTCTTGACACTAGTGGCTGGTATTTCTTCATGCGGATGAGTTGGGATGAGTTTCTTGAGCCCATTTGAACCGTTAGTGCGGGGGTGAGAATTTATTGAATTGGAGTGAAGAGTGGGAGTTTGGATGCTAACTATCCCAAAGTCATCGTTCATTACTAGTGTTGTGCTTCAATATCCACATCTTAAGTCTTCAATTTCCTCAACACCTGCCTCTTGATTGTGAACCGAGGCATGGCGAGAAATGATTGGGGTTGAAGGGATTGCATCCACTTCAATTTCTTCATCAATCTGCTCCAACGAAGACGCATAATGATTTTCTTCATCAGATCCGCTTGGAATCTCATAATCTTCACCCAAAGGAACAAGTTCCTTTGATGGCATGGAGGAAATCGGAACAACATCAATGGGATTTTCAAATGAGCTGGTCATTGTCTTCATCTTCTTGGGGCTGAAGAATTTGAAGCGACATATGCTTTCCTTTTTCTTCCTTGCAGCTAGTTCTGCAGCTTTGATCTTCTTCACATCGATGAGATGGATGGGTATGGTTGGTGTAGGCGCGGAGGAGCTGAGGAATCTGGTTGAATTTCCTTAGGCGTAAGCGATGTAGTTTCCACGACTTCTTGATTTCTTGAGCGCACCACTAGTGGATGCCACAGCAATTTCATCGGTGGTGGAATGGAGTCATCAGCCTGGAACTAGCATTGTCTTACGGGCTGAAAATCATGTTGGTCTTGGCATGTTCTTGACGGTGAGTAGAGGCTCGACCTAAGGAATTTCTTGTTGCGTTGGGGCTGCAACATTTGTGAACTTCTTTGTCGAGTTAACAAATCTGACTTTGGCTCCTGCCAATCCGCATAATATGCATCAAAGTTATCCTTGAGGGCTTTGATTTCAGATTGGATCTTGATGAGTTCCTCGGTTGTCATTACGACAGCGTTTTCTTCGAGAACTTCTCTTTCTGAGCCCCGAGCCTTCTTGATCTGCCTAGCCTTTTCAAATTTCCATTTCTCTTGAGGAGATGAAATGGGTCGCATGTGACTCATCCGGCGATGAGATGAAAATCAGGCATAGGTGTCTCCGGATCCTTGTGCGGAGATCAATGTACTCAAGGATGCGCCCTTGGATCCAAAAGCGTGGCGCGAAAGTGTGCCTTTGGCTCTAGCGGCCCTTTCTTGTCGGTCTCGATGATTTACGCAAGTTCATCATCATCAGCTTCATCATCGAGATGGCACTTGAAATACCTTTGTTTCTTCTTGGACTTGGCGAGGACCTCATCCAGCGATTGCCTTTTCTTGGCGAGTGGGGCTGATGAAGAAATTGGTGCAGCAGAGAACTTCTTGAGACACGAGGCAATGGAGATGCCTGGAGTCCTTTGTACGTGGCGAGATGCACAGTCTTGAGGACTTTGGAGGAGCTTGCTTGAGGACTTTGTAGGAGCCGAGGATTTGGGAGGAGACTCTTTGAGGACTTTGTAGGAGGAGGATTTGGGAGGAGCAGGAGCAGACATGAGGCTGGCGGTGAGGGCATTGAAGAATCACAGCCATGAGGGCATTCTTGAGGATTTTGGCCACTGAGGACCTTGTTGGTGAAGCACTTGGCTTGTCTGTTGGCTTCTTTGCCATTGATTTTACGGGCTGAACAGGGGCCTCGGTAAAGCGTGAGCGATGGTAGAGTCTTCATTGAATTTCCTCACTTTGCTTCTTTTGCTTGTCTTGCCAACTTGGCTTGCGCTTGGCCCATTCTTGGGAAAGTCCTCACCCACGCTTGATGTTGGTGGGGTCAAACTTGGCTGGCAGTG